>ML778686.1:736810-748567 GCA_009831015.1 Picea engelmannii | reverse complement strand
GTTGTGGAGCCTGATTATCTTCCTGATTCAGAGGTCCTTGCTTTCAGCCGTGTTTATACCCCATGAAGTATTTACACCCCACAAGTATGTACACTCTTCCACGCGGGGGAGTGCAGAGGGGGGGTACCCCCTCTGCGGGGTCCGGGGGGTCCATCCCCCCGGCTGTGGGGTCTGGGGGCAAGCGGGCCCCCAGCGGGGGTTCAGGGGCAGCATCCCCCGATGGGGGTTCGGGGGCGAAGTCCCCGAAGCAAAAATTGCCTTGTAAAAGTATATTGTAATTTCATTGTAAATCTAGACCGTTCATTATAAGGTCGCAGATCTAATAGTAGAGATTATGTTAGGGTTTTTTGCCCTAGAAGGCAACCCTCTTTTAAGAGGGAAATGTATTACGGCTATGATTGATGGTGAATATTGTATTCTGAGAGAGGAGACTGTGAAGAAAAGAAGAGGAAGTTACAGCAGGTTTTGTTGTAGGTTGTATCCCTTCATTTGTTGGATAATAATAAAGGAAGGACCTGGCAATTTCTCTGGTGGACGTAGCCCACACTGGGTGAACCACGTAAATCTGTGTCTCTCTTGTATTGTGTGTCTTCTGTGTTTTGTTTCTACATTTGTTTTATTTTATTGCTCCGCGATCCTGTTTTTATAACAACCTGCATCGGAACATGGATGACCTTGGGTTCTGCCTAGAGGCCCTGGACAGCAAATCCTCTCAAATTCTACAATTTCTCTTCGTGTTACAGGATGCTCATCACCTCCCACTAGAGGCAGGCCAAGCAGCAACAGCCCAACCAACAACAACCTCCGCACCAGTATTGGCATTGGAACAGAAGAAAGAGCACGTGCCATCACAAACGAATGGCACCATGCAACTGAACCAGACACCAGTCAATGAGGAGCCGCCTCCTACTAGCGACACGACATTTGTCGCCTTCTGCATGGCCCCATCCCGGCACTACAACCCATATCGATGATCTGTCTATTGTTTTCCTCTGCTGTTTTTTCATTTACATGTCGACCCTTCATGCATTTGTCCATGGTTACTATAGTTATGTTGTCTACACTTTCCACAGTTGTAACGGCCACCCTTATGGGCCACAGTTTTGAACTCTTTTTTGCGTTAGTAACAGTCTACACTTCAATTATGAAGCGGTTCGGTTGGCTGAGCTGGTTTCTACTCAGGGCAGCTCAGTTCATACAATGTTATAATATTCTATAAATTAATGTCTCATGTATATGACGGAATTGTTAAATGTATATCATGGAACTGTTTGGTGCAAAAAGTATATCACCAAACACCCTCGACATCAAAATCTTCATACAATGTTATAATATTGTATAAATTACTCAATCTCATGTATATGACGAAATTGTTCGCTACAAATTGTATATGAAATAACTATTAAATAAAATGAACCCGCGACTTCACCTACACGCCACTCCGTAATTGATGGGTTGCATTGGTTATGTACCAAACGTTAATAAATTTTGATAAATTTTAAATAAAACTAATTCAGGAATACCACGTGTACTGCAACTTGCTACCCATGTGTTTACTCCGCGTCCAGCCTGGCAGGGACTATGATGCCATGCAACACTTGTTTTGAATATTTATGGTGATAATGGCCACCGCTCTACTCGACCATTTAAACAAAAGATATTTGTAATTTAATTCATAACCAACATTAAAGTACGAGATGTTTGTAATTTGATTCATAACCAACTTCCATGGTAAACAATTTTAAGAAGTGACTTCACAAATAAATCCATCCACATTATAAACATGCATCCAACGTAGCATACAACCAACCCCACGAAAAACCGAAATTCTTGTCCAAAGATTTGAGCACGGAGTACAGAACTAACACAGAGTACAAATCTAATTTTCGATGTATAAATTGAAAAATAATCCAAAAAGTAATTACAATAATCCAATCTAGCAAGTCATCACAATAATCCAAGGTGTTACATCACAATAATCCAAGATGTTACACAACCTTCTATTATTATTACTGGTCATGATTAAAATCATTCTTTATGATAATCTAGTAACCTACAAAACAACCACAATGTAAAAACAAGAGTTGCATGGCAGTGTAGTCCCTGCCAGGTATGATCGATAGTGGTGTTCTCTATATGCCAACGCCAGAGCTATTTCAATGCCAACTAACCAACTAGTGGCCATGAATAGAGTCTGCAATCTCTTCATGGCACAACCCAAGGTGCTCGTATGGGAAAACATGGATGTACACCCTGGTTGTTTGGCCACGTAACAACTAGCGTGCTAAAATGGTCGGCAAAGTCTACCCTAGGTTCGAGAGCGCATTAATAAATGGAGCCTACTCGCGCACCACAAGACCCAGTGCCAATAATATTAAAGACCGAATTAAATTCTTGTCGGCACCTCTGCAATAAGGGGTTCAGGTTCTTCACCAATCATAATTAAAAAAAATGGTTTAATTTAAAAAAAAATCAATATAACAATGTTATACTTTGAAAAATTGTTTAAATTTATAGTCAAACTGCTTAGTCAATAGAATTAATGTCAAATCAATAGCAAAATCATTGCTATAGTCCTGCTTTGGCAGGGACTAATAAGAAATCTAATATAAAATTAACTAAATAATATTAAAACATTTAGCCAAAAAATAAAATAAAACAGTACGGTGGCTTAAACTTGGGTTTCTCAAACTAGTAAAAGTAGTGCCAAATTACCCATCTTATCATTGCATACTTCCTTGGAAAGATGTGTCATTTCCAATCCTCAAACATCTATAACATAGTGGGTCAACCCTCTTCCAAACAAGTACGCCCAATTGCAAATGTACAAGTGGGAAAATTGATGATGTGGCACTTCCTTTCTTCGAATGGGACAAAACCAAATCAATACAAATATTGTATATGGATGGCTTCATGAATTTTGAAATTTAAATGCTTTAGTCACAAATTATAAATGGAGTAATGCACACAATGGGATTATTACATATTGAAATAGTTGTCGGGTATTTGAATAGATAAATCAAACTTGCCATTTTTGTGCTTAATACAATTTGAAATCATTTAAATCTCAAATGTCATAGTTGCTCCTTTACTTTCTAATCCCTTTCAACCTTATGTGTACTAGGTAAACAAATGTTGTCATAATTTGAGCTCTATCAAAGCAATGTTATATTAGCAAAGAATGCCTATAGATAGGGATACAGAGTAAGTAGATGCCATCCCCTCAAAACAATGCACCTTCTAGTAGCTTGAAAATTTTGTGACAAGTGTGCCCAAAATGTGTTCAATGAGAGTTTCAATGATGTAGAATTAAGTGCAAAGTGATGAAAATAGTGAATCAAGTGAAGAAGTTGTTAAAAAGATAAAAAAGAGAATGAGGTGGATAGTCACTGGTAAATCAGTTTATTTGCACTATGAATACTAAATTGTGATTGTTTGTTGGTGTCGATGTTGTGATCTTGTAAATCACTAGGAAAGACCCTCTCTTCTCTACCTTTGCTTAATATTCTCATCAATGAATAGAGTGTTTTTTTTAGGATTTCAATCCACTATGCAAGCAACATCGTTTCTTCCTTGAGAATATTTTAGGCCTCATCGACATATCAATGGAAATTTCTAACATTGAGGATCCACTTGTGGTTGGCCCTTTGTCCATAGTGGATTTTTCCTCCTGAGAGCTTGTTTTCCCTTATTAAAGTGTCTGGTCGATGCGGGTTGTAAATTTTAAATCTGTGTAGTAAAGCAATGCACACAGATTATTTATAAAAACATAAAGGAAAACAATAGCATTCACACACAACACTCATATATTTACCCTAGAAACTCTTAATTGGGAAAACCAACAAATGTTTAGAGTCGTACCTCTTACTCTCATTATATTAACTTCACCATTTACATTACAATATATAGGATTTCATAGAATCCAAAACCCTAATTCATTTACCAGATTAGATTACAACCCTAATTCATTAACTAGAATTAGATTACAATGGGTCATGTTATCCCCATTTTGAGGAATAACTAAGGAGATCATGTCTCGAGGCCCTCATGTTGCAGATATGGAGTGTCGAGAGACTACATGACCAACAATATCCATTTGCACAAATGTTGACCCTTCTCATCACCATAGAGGTCATAGATTTTCAGATGGCATCCACCACACTAGTTGGCTTTCGAGAGGAAATGAGCCTTTCTCCATGAGGTACAAGTCAAGTATTATGGTGAGTGTCATTTAAATATTTGAGGCATTTGAGTATGTTTTATCTTAGACTGCTTTAGATTTCATGACATATGCTTGGACATTATTCCTTTTTCCCTGTTTCACCTTGGTGGTTGACATTGTTCCCTAGTAAGTGGTCTTCCTCGAGAATGGGTTTGCTACTAGGCACTCCCTTGAAGAGCCATTGTACCATTCCCGACCATACTTACCAATTTTCATCACTTAAACCCCCCATTTCCTTATATCTTAAGATTTTAGGGTGTATTGACCCAAGAAGGGGTTGTCCCTCATTCTATGGGAAGAAGGGGTTGAAGGCCCAAAGGGATTATTGTTGGGTAAAAGATAAAATCCTACTTATAAACCTTCCATATGCTTCACCTAGGGATCACCCAAGAAATAAATGAAATGCTTATCATTGAGAAAAGGGGGACCCACAAGAATAATGATTATGAATTCTTAAAGGGTTAGTTGGATGATAGGATGTCTTATCACGAGCCGACCTATCATGATCGTGGATATAAAGTGGTATGAAAGTACCATCATATGGTCACTAAGCTAGGGTAATGGCTCTCGGTTGCATGGCTGAGAGAAAGGGGGTCTCATCATGAGCCAACCTTCTCATTTCCACTAGGTATTTGTGAGGGAAACTTTCATTATCTGGACACCACGCCATGACAGTGGCCTTCAAATTGTCCTTAAAATATGAAAGAAACAAAGAATAGAAAAACGATGGGCTTGGAAAATTTGCATTGCAAACAACGGTACCACACACCCTCTACAAAGGCACCCATGAATGAGACACTACAACCCCCTGTATGTCATGAACCCCATGCCCAATGAGTCTTGATCTTTAACCACTTCATCCACTTTACATGGTTTAGAGTGGGATCTCTTGGAGGCATTCCTTGACCTAGGGCAATATCCACCCAATAGGACACCTCGAGAACTTACTTGTTTGACATGGTAATCTTTTATGCACATGCTTAGGTGGCTCATTTATTGACTTGATTTACTTATCATGATATTTTGACTTGAGATCCTTGGAGGGTGTGCTTATTTGTCTTTGCAGGACCTAGTTGGTGGACAGTTTTGGAGGAACAAGCCTAGCTAGGGCTTCCATGGGGCTTAAAGCCCACGGAATGAATGCCAAGGGCCCGCATGCTGAATGAGAGAGACGAAACTTCAGAGGCCTAGAAGACATGGTTGATGACGCAACCTATCCCTCACATGCCAAACATTTTTCCTAGGAGAGGAAAAACATCACCCTTGGAGGCATGACGTCATATAGGAGGGTTAGGGTTTGGTGGTGAGGTCAACATTCATTGGCATAAGGATGTTTTGAGGAGAATGAATCTTTGACCATGAAGAAAACTACTTGTATGATTAACATGTGGCTTTGGGAAGCCTAACTACACTCCTCGGACACCAACGAGTTGCTCCTAGTGTCAAAACATCCCCTAAAGGGGTGACGTCACCTTAAGTTAGGGTTTCTTTTGTGTAAAAATAAATTTTAAGTGAATTGTTAAATTTTATTTTGTAAAAGGGGCAAGATTAGGGTTTTTGGCCCCTAGTCTTGTGGTTTACCCTAATATTATGTGGACAAACTATTTTTGGAGACTTTTTGTATAAATAGAGATCATAAGATCTCATTTTAAAACACAACTCTCCCATTTGGAGAGGCCTTGGACTGAAATTTTCGCTATCTTTGGCTATTTTCTCTCTTGTGCTCTTGTGTATGGCTACTTTATTTGTTATTGGTTGGTGGAAGTGATGTTCTAGCCTTGGAAGGCTCTTGTTTTGCTATTGTTGTGGTTAGTCTTAGCATTTTTCCTTGAATTAGTAAGGCTTTTACTTTGTGCTATAATTTGTTATTCAAGAAAAGGTTATTTTGCTAGAATTAGGTGGGAAGTATAAGGGCATACACCCCCACCTTATCCTCCATCATTTTATGCTTAAGTATTGTTGATTTAATAAGGGTTTACTAAGAGAAATATAAGTGCATACACCCTCTTAGTCTAAAACCTAGCTAGAGATACTTGTTTTGGGGAGCAAGAGGATTTACACCCCCAAGGAGGTAGTACCTTTAGCTATTTCTTTTCTTGACTCCATTAACCCAATCATTAAAGTAACTAGTCATCACTTGTTGCATTGGAGATATAAAATTATTGCTTTGGGAAACATGAAATTTCGTGATTTTGAAGTTGTTCCTAGTGGAATCAAACCTATGCTATAAATTTTTGCTTGAGCCACTAGGACGTTTCATTTCTCCAAGTATTTCTTGATGTTGTTACAAATTTAACCTATATCCATTAGGGTTGTAGAAAACACTAACCAAACTCTTCAATAACTCTTAATTTAACAATTGAAAATTGTCTAAGATATACCCACATAATCTACTAAGTACAATGCATCTTTTGGCAAGTTTTAATGGTTAAATATTTTGTTGTAATAAAAAATTTGTTACAACCATAAGGATAATAAATATCAGTGCAGTTAGATTTTTATGAAATCCTTGTTTTTTGTGCTAGAGTCTTTTTCTATCATTGTTGCGCTAAACTAGTTTTTACTAGCTTGTCTCGTGCTTATTCAATTGGAATTTTAGCACTTATGTTGCAGCCCTTATTATCTTTTATATTGCAGCACTTATATTGCAGCCCTTATTTTTATTATTATTATTATTTATGCAATTAGGGACAACAAGCATAACTTGTTTTTCCGCCTAACATTACTATATGCAAGTGTGGCTTTTCTTGCGTCTCAGGTAGGTACAAACACCCTTTGCAGGCATCCAAAGACTTGGAAACCTTAAACCACCCGAGACAAGTCATCAAAGCCATATTTCCTCTTACATCATTGACCTTTAGGGTGATACTTCTCTTCTTTCCCTTCCATCCATCTCAATCCCCCCAAGGTCACCACGATCACCTCCCTAGAGTGACCTAGTCACCCTTGAAGTGTGAGACCTATATCGAGGTGACATTGGGTATAGTGTCCTTTAGTTTTCACCGCTTGGTGGTTGGGTCAGGGTTTTCCCAACCTACAAATTGTGTGATAACAGGTCAAATGCCATTGACTAAAAAACACCAAAAACAGGGAAAAGTGAACCAAAAAACATAATCTCCCAACCTCTATAGTCTTTAGATCTCTAATTCAAAGGGGCGCATCCATTTAGAGCTGATAGAAAGGTTGTGACTAAAGGATGGTGATATTTTGGAGGTGTTCCAAGGTTCCACCTCATCTAGTTACTGGAATTCTCATCCCAAACAAATATATCATTCAAATTTTTCAAATTAGTTGTGTACATCCATGTTTTAAGAGGGACTAAGTTAATATTGGTGACCAAAGCATCTTTCCCTAAGACATTAATGTTGTTTTAGATCAATATTTATTAATCATTTTCATGGATCCATGTAAGTTTAGATTTTATTAAGGGGGCCTCTACAAAAGCTTTAGAACATGTGATCCTTTTGGAGGATTTACCAGTCTCTTTGTACACCTATTTCTATCTCCCCTGAAATGTGTCTTCTACAAAAATTCCTTCCACCATTCAAATCTGCCTATCAACATTCTCCATAGTAATTTAACTCCCATTGCCAAGTTCATTATTGTTAGGTATTTTATCCCCAATCCCCACTCCCTTGGTGTCACATACCCACTACCTCAATCAAATTGTTCTGGTCTTCTGCTGAATCCGAGCCCTGAATTACTTACGGTGGCCTGGCGCAAGCTAGCTCTCCCTCTCTCTCCGTCCCCACATGATCGCGGGTCACGGTCATAGTTCAAATAATAGCAGTGCCTATTTGTATTTCGCGCCTTGGTGCTACAGGGGTGTCGAATCATTTGACTCTGCAACCACCAAACCCCGACAGGGCTAGCGACCGGCCAATAGGAACAAATCCCAACAGGGATAGAGAACAGCCAATGAGAACAGGCCCCGTCGCCCTATTAAGTGGAGTACATGTGGCAGAGGGGGAAATGCAACATGGTAGTCGTTAGGACAGGAGGGGGCCCCACTTCACACGCCACACTATTCCGGACCCCACCCCACATTAAAGGCAGAATGGCAAGGGGGGTCCGGAATTCACCTGAGCACCATTGATCAAGGTGAATTAATCTCAACCATTCGAGAGTTGCACATCCGATTCTGGACCCCACCCCCCCCACTGCTAAAGGTAGAACAGCAAGGGGGCTCCGGAATGAAACCTTAACCCTAGATCGGGGCAGGTGGACTCTGGCTATCCAGATCTGCTCGTTACTTACCTTGATGCACATTCGCGCCCCGGCTTAAAACTAACATCTCTTCCTCACATCTAACGGTCATCACAGACCCTGAGATCCTCCGAAAGAATCTCATCCGTTCATCGGGTTTATCATCACGAGAGTCCGAACTCTCGATCACGGGACTCCCAAATTCTCAATCCCTGGTTTCCCGATGCGGTTAATCTCTCGACACGTAACCTCCGTAAATCGGGCAGTCCATATCTGTCCCAAGATTTCCACCATGGAAAGTCCCGATCTCTCGTCACCAGGACTCCTGATCCCACGATTCTCGATTCCCCAAAATGGGTAATCTCATGACACGTGGCCTCCGTCCATCATACGGTTCAGATCTATCCCAGGGTTTTCACCATGAAAATCCTGAGCCCTCGTCATCAGGATTCCCGATTCCACAATTCTCGATTTCCCGAAATGGGAAATCTTACGACACGTGGCCTCCTTCATTCGGACGATTCAGATCTATTCTGGGGTTTTCACCATGGAAAATCCCAAACTCTCGTCATCAGGATTCTCGATTCTGCGATTCCCGATTCCTCGAAATGGGTAATCTCACGACACATGGCCTCCATCATTCAGACGGTTCAGATCTAATGCAAGGCTTTCGTCCCTATACACTGGGGTCTTAACCCTCGGGTAACTCCTGAAAAATCCAACAACTATCGGGTTTTTCAGGCGAGATCTGACGACTCAGATTGGTTCCTACCCGTGCATTCTTCCACGATTCCCTAGACGTGGAAAACAAATCAACGGTCCAGATACTCCCATGGACCTTGGAGATCTACGATCCCAAATTCTTCGCTGCCCACGAAGACACAGAAAACAAAGGGGTAAGGCATTTAACACCTTACTTTCTCCTATCAATCTAATGGTTAGGTGTGACCGCAGATTTCTCAACGGAATCTCATCCATCGATCAACACCTATCAAGGATAAGGTACTTATCCTTCCATCTTCTTCCTCCGATCTGACGGTCGTGAGTGACCACATATCTCCCGACGGGACCTCGTCCGTTGATTCGATACTTCTTCCTTATGCGATCATCTCGGTTTTTCAAGAGGATCGTTCCTCCTCGTGCAGGGTTACTTAGGTCTTACGCCTTCACGTTCTCTTTCCCAGTTCTTGATGGGATTTTCAAGGAGGGTATCTCTATGGGGAGGTTTACCCAGGGTGTTATTTGAGGCATATACGGGTACCTTTCTCCCACGAATTAGACATGCAGTCTGAATTAGGTTGATAAGCTAATAAATAGAAATTCATGAGGACATAATCCATACGTAGTCTTTCCATACAAATATACAACTACTAGTACTGATCAAAACACCATACAGACATTCTTATAATGAAATCATTCACAGTTTCACAGCTTATGAACATAATTATCAGAATACATATATTTCAAGATGCCAAAGGCAAAACACTTATCATAAAGTACCACCAGAGGTTATGCAACTGCTGAAAGGGGTGCTCGTTTCCACCCAACCGTAGGCTCAACGACCCCCAGTGGATTTACCACTAGCCACCCCTGAGCTGAGACCACGATGTTGTGAGACTGCGTCTCCATCTGCCAGTGACCAGGAGCGAAGGTTACTCTCCTTCCTCACTGCTATCACTCACTCTGCATATTGCCAGAGTTCTCTTCCTCCCCTCGCGTCTGCCCCCAATCGCTTCTCCCCCACGCCTTATCCTCTTGCGAGGTTGCGTGTGGCACGATTTCCCTCGCACTAGTCAGTCATGATGGCTCTACGGATGGGCAGTTCACCTCCACATCCCTCATTAATTCCTGAGGGGCCATCAACCTACCAGGCCGCGAGACATTTAATTCAGGGCCAGCGAGCCGCTTTTGGTTCTCCGGGCCAATGAAGTCCAAATAGGGTATTAATTCTTGGTGGAAGTTAATGCCACCTTTCCAGGTGCCTTCCACCGCCATCGTGGTCTCTTTTCTGCACATCCCCTCTCAGCAGTCCTGCAATAAAATTTCATAATGTTATTCACATTCATTGACCTCTTTCCATGAGGTCCATTCACATCACATATTCATATTCATGAGTTTGCCACAGTTCTGTCCAGTCCAGTTATTTTTACAAACTAGGGGAAACAGGGTGTTATAATTCCCTCCCCCTTAAAGGAACATCGTCCTCAATGTTCTTATCTTTTAACGTGAATTGCATGTACAGAAGTAAACAAAATCAGATATGCATGTCTCATGGAATCCTCCATTTCCCATGTAGCCTCATCTGGGCCAAAATGTCTCCACTGCACCTTTACCTGTGCAATGGTTTGGTTCCGGAGCGGGGTTTCCTTTCTGTCCAATATGCATTGGGGTTCTGGTAGAAATTCTCCCTCCAGTTCCACCTGGATCACAGACCAGTCAATTATATGATTAGCATCATGTACATATTTCTTCAGTAATGAAACATGGAAAACATTATGTGCTTTTACTGTGGGAGGAAGTGCTAGCTGATAGGCTACAGCTCCCACTCTATCTAGAACCTCAAAGGGTCCACAATACCGGGGTGCCAACTTGTCACAAGCTCCCATTTTCAGGGAACTCCTTCTGGGCTTAATTCTGAGATATACATGGTCTCCCATTTTGAACTCTCTTGGAGTTCTCTTTTGATCAGCATAACTTTTCTGTTGGTTCTGAGCGACCTTCAGATTTTGTTTTATCTGAGTCACTTGCTATTCCATTTCTTTCAACATGTCGGGTCCAAAATAAATCCTATTTACAGGATTACTCTAGCTGACTGGGGTATTACACGGTCTACCATAGAGGACCTCGAAGGGACTCATCTTTAAGGATGCTTGGTAGCCGTTGTTGTAGATGAATTCTACCAATGGCAGGTAGTCTTCCCATTTCTTGGGTTGATGCATTACATGCATCCTTAACATATCCTCTAATATTTGATTCACTCTTTCTGTCTGTCCATCAGTTTGAGGGTGATAGGCAGTGCTAAACAACAATTTGGTCTCCAAACCAGCCATCAATGATTTCCAAAAATTGGAAGTAAATTTTGTGTCTCTATCAGACACTATCTCTTTTGGCATACCGTGTAGTCGGAATACCTCTTTCATGAATACCTAGGTGACATCTATCACCTTACAGGTTGATTTGACGGGTATGAAATGAGCAGACTTGCTCAGTTTATCCACCACTACCATAATGGCATCATTCTGTTTGGTTGAAGTTGGCAATCCAGTGATAAAATCCATGGAGATGGTTTCCCATTTCCATTCTGGGATGGGTAAAGGGTGTAATAGTCC
>ML778686.1:721556-735530 GCA_009831015.1 Picea engelmannii | reverse complement strand
CAAACTCATAGTGACCATACCGTGTCCGGAAAGCGGTTTTATGGATGTCTTCACCCTTGATTTGGACTTGATGGTATCCCGACCTCAAGTCAATCTTTGAGAAAATAGACGCACCTCCCAACTGATCGAATAGATCATCGATCATGGGCAAGGGGTACTTGTTCTTTATGGTTACTTTATTAAGTTGTTTGTAATCTATGCACAGTCTAAGGGTGCCATCCTTCTTTTTCACAAATAGGACTGGTGCTCCCCATGGGGACACGCTGGGTTGAATATAACCCTTATCCATCATCTCTTTCAATTGCAATTTGAGTTCAACTAACTCAGGTGTGCTCATCCAGTAGGGTGTCCTAGACACCGACACCGCTCCTGGTACGAGCTCTATCGAGAAGTCAATGTCGTTTCTCGAAGGTAGACCTGGTACCTCTTCCGGAAACACATCTCTGTATTCTCTCAGGATAGGGTGATCATCAGGGCTTGGTTTAGCACCTTCGATTGTTTTCAACACCTGTATTGCATACAGGGGACATCCCTTTCGGCAATACTTTCTCATTTGTAGGGCTGATATTTGCCTCACCGAGACCGGTTTTCGGATCCCTTGGAGGGTTATCATTTTTCCTTCTTTGCTCACACATTCTAAGGTTTTATGGTAACAGTCCAATTTGGCTTTATGGGCGGCCAGCCAATCCATACCAATCAACAGATCGTATGATCCCAGGGGTAATACGTTAAGGGTTGCTTGGGTGGGGAATTCACCCAACATTAACTGGCAGGCTGGTATGACCTCTGCTACCCTTCTTTTAGTGCCAGTGGCTAACTGTACCAACCATGGCTTGGTTTGTTTTTATGGTTGTAGCTTACACTTATCCATAGTCTTAGGGGCTATATAACTCAAATTTGAACAAGGGTCAATCAAAATAGACACTAGTTGGTTGAAAATCATACCTTCTATTTCCACCACTGAAGCTTGGTGGTCAGCTTGGTTGTTATCCAATGCTGCATAAATCTGCCGCACACTCCTTGCCACATCATTGACTGTGGGAGCTTCCTGAATGTTATAAACTTTTCGACTATTCTGTTGTCAGTGTGGACAGTCTCTCAGGAGATGCTCTTCTCCGCAACCCCAACATTTCAGAGGTTCTTTCTTTGGGTTATTATTCTTCACTGGTATAGGTCCAGAAGTTTTACTCCCGTCCACCGAGGGAAAGTTTTGTTGAAGTACACTTCGGGCTAGAAATTTCATTCTGGGGTTCTTCTTGTAGTTCTTAAATTCTGAGGATTTGATCCCCTTTTTCTGAAATCTTGAACCACTCTTCTATTTCCACTCTCCACGAGACTCTGCCCGATGTCCATATTGTTCATGACAATATGTCGCCTTTCGAATAGTGTCTTCTAAGGTCTTTGGCTCGTCAAATTCAATTTGGTTCTGGTATTCCTTGGGTATCCCACTGATGAAGCGTTGTGCCTTCGCCTTCTCTGCTTTGATGTAAGGTACATATCTCAATAAGTCGAGGAATTTGTTGACATATTCCTCTATAGTGAGTTGCCCCAGTTTGAATTCATAAAACTCTTTAGCCTTCTCGTTGAAATATCTTTCCTAAAAATACTTCTTCCAGAAGTACTTTTCAAACTGTTTCCAAGACAGGTCCTCCTCGCGGACCCCTTTCATATTCTTAAGGTCTTCCCACCAGATGGAAGCCTTTCTATTCAGATTGAAAGTGGCAACTCGGGCCTTCAAATTCTCTGAAAAATCATGGACTCTGAAATATTTCTTCAGTCCAAGTAGCCAGGCCTCGGCTTCCTCTCCCTTATTTATATCACCGTCGAAGGAGGGAGGTTTGGCCTTTCTGAATTCCTCAAATTTATGACCCTTGGATGTCTTTTGCTTCTTCTGTTTTCTTCGAGAATAGGAACTGGTCCTGCTGCTGGAAGAGCCTTCTGAATCGCCAGCTTCCTTTTCTGTGAAATCGTTTGGCACTGGTCCTTTACCTCTGGGGTGGACCTTTCTTGAAGTGCTCCTCTCAGTATGGCCACTGATATGACCATGTTTCTGCATCTTGGGTTCATGCTTCATTTGTCATTGTAGGTCGGATAAGCTCTGCAGTAAAACTACATTAATTTTTGTTTGTTTTTCTTGTTCTTTCATCATGCTTTCATTGTCGGCCTTGCAGCTTTGCAATTCAACCATGAGACTTCTGACAATCTCGGCTAGATTTGGAGGGGTTCCCATTGCTCTTCTTTTGTCAGACTCTTGGTCTCTATTGCGGGAGCCTTCTCCCATCTCTTGGGGAGTCACCATTTTCTGCGTCTGTAAATTCCCGCGGCTGATCGTCCACTTGGGTGAAAAGACAAACGTTGGTTATTAGTCAAGAATTAAATACATTTTATAACCTGCGCATAAATTTATAACTCTTTCACATGCATACACAGTAGGGTTCTCGTTTCCAAGTTTTATTCTTGGACAAGAGAGTTAAGTTAGGGGGGTTACTCCTCATAGGAGTGCTTCGAACGGAGCTTATGCGCAACTCGTTCATGAGCCCAATCAGGTCGAGTGTTGTAACTATGCTCTGATACCACTTTGTCACATACCCACTGCCTCAATCAAATTTTTCTGGTCTTCTGCTGAATCCGAGCCCTGAATTACCTACGGTGGCCTGGCGCAAGCTAGCTCTCCCTCTCTCTCTATCCCCACATGATTGTGGGTTATGGTCATAGTTCAAATAATAGCGGTGCCTATTTGTATTTTGTGCCTTGGCGTTACAGGGGTGTCGAATCATTTGACTCTGCAACCGTCGAACCCCAACAGGGCTAGCGACCGACCAATAGGAACAAATCCCAATAGGGCTAGAGAACAGCCAATGAGAACAGGCCCCGTCGCCCGATTAAGTGGAGTACAGGTGGAAGAGGGGGAAATGAGACACGGTAATCGTCAGGATAGGAGGGGGCCCCACTTCACACGCCACACTATTCTGGACCCCCCCCCATTAAAGGCAGAATGGCAAGGGGGGTCTGGAATTCACCTGAGCACCGTTGATCAAGGTGAATTAATCTCAACCGTTCAAGAGTTGGACGTTCGATTCCGGACCCCCCCCCCACCGCTAAAGGTAGAACAGCAAGGGGGCTCTGAAATGAAACCTCAGTCGTAGATCGGGGCGGGCGAACTCTGGCCATCCAGATCTGCTCGTTACTTACCTTGATGCACATTCACGCCCTGACTTAAAGCCGACATCTCTTCCTCACATCTAACAGTCATCACAGACCCTAAGATCCTCCGAAAGAATCTCATCCGTTCATCGGGTTTATCATCACGAGAGTCCGAACTCTCGATCACGGGACTCCCAAATTCTCGATCCCTGGTTTCCCGATGCAGTTAATTTCTTGACACGTAACCTCCGTAAATCAGACAGTCCAGATCTATCCCAGGATTTCCACCATGGAAAGTCCCAATCTCTCGTCACCAAGACTCCTGATCCCACGATTCCTGATTCCCCGAAATGGGTAATCTCATGACACGTGGCCTCCGTCCATCAGATGGTTCAGATCTATCCCGGGGTTTTCACCACGAAAATCCCGAGCTCTTGTCATCAGGATTCTCGATTTTGCGATTCCCGATTTCCCAAAATGGGAAATCTTACGACATGTGGCCTCCGTCATTCGGACGGCTCAGATCTATTCCAGGGTTTTCACCATGGAAAAGTTGGAACTCTCGTCATCAGGATTCTTGATTCCACAATTCCTGATTCCCCGAAATGGGTAATCTCACGACACGTGGCCTCCGTCATTCAGACGGTTCAGATCTAACCCGGGGTTTTCGTCCCTATACATTAGGGTCTTAACCCTAGGGTAACTCCTGACAAATCCAATGGTTGTCGGGTTTTCCAGCCGAGATCTGACGGCTCAGATTGGTTTCTACATGTGCATTCTTCCATGATTCCCTAGACGTGGAAAACAAATCAACGGTCCAGATACTCCCATGGACCTTGGAGATCTATGATCCCGAATTCTTCACTGCCCACGAAGACACAGAAAACAAAGGGGTAAGGCATTTAACACCTTACTTTCTCCTATCAATCTAACGGTCGGGTGTGACCGCAGATTTCCCGACGGAATATCATCCATCGATCAACACCTATCAAGGATAAGGTACTTATCCTTCCAGCTTCTTCCTCTGATCTGACGATCGTGAGTGACCATAGATCTCTCGACGGGACCTCGTCCGTCAATTCGATACTTCTTCCTTATGCGGTCATCTCGGGTTTTCAAGAGGATCGTTCCTCCTCGTGCAGGGTTACTAAGGTCTTACGCCTTCACATTCTCTTTCCCAGTTCTTGATGGGATTTTCAAGGAGGGTATCTCTATGGGGAGGTTTACCCAGGGTGTTATCTGAGGCATATACGGGTACCTTTCTCCCACGAATCAGACATGCAGTCTGAATTAGGTCGATAAGCATATAAATAGCAATTCATGAGGACATAAGCCATACGTAGTCTTTCCATACAAATATACAACTACTAGTACTGATCAAAACACCATACAGACATTCCTATAATGAAATCATTCACAGTTTCACAACTTATGAGCATAATTATCAGAATACATATATTTCAAGATGCCAAAGGCAAAACACTTATCATAAAGTACCACCAGAGGTTATGCAACTGCTGAGAGGGGTGCCCATTTCCACCCAACCGTAGGCTCAGCGACTCCCAGTGGATTTACCACTAGCCACCCCCGAGCTGAGACCACGATGTTGTGAGACTGTGTCTCCGTTTGCCAGTGACCAGGAGTGAAGGTTATTATCCTTCCTCTCTGCTATCACTCACTCTGCATATTGCCAGAGTTCTCTTCCTCCCCTCGCATCTTCCCCCAATCACTTCTCCCCCACGCCTTATCCTCTTGCGAGGTTGCGTGTGGCGCGATTTCCCTCACACTGGTTAGTCATGATGGCTCTATGGATGGGTGGTTCACCTCCCCATCCCTCATTAATTCCTGAGGGGCCATCAACCTGTCAGGCCATGAGACATTTAATTCAGGGCTAGCGAGCCGCTTTTGGTTCTCCAGGCCAGTGAAGTCCAAATACGGTATTAATTCTCGGTGGAAGTTAACACCACCTTTCCAGGTGCCTTCCACCGCCATCATGGTCTCTTTTTCTGCACATCCCCTCTCAGCAATCCTGCAATAAAATTTCATAATGTTATTCACATTCATTGACCTTTTTCCATAAGGTCCATTCACATCACATATTCACATTCATGAGTTTGCCACAGTTCTGGCCAGTCCAGTTATTTTTACAAACTAGGGGAAACAGGGTGTTACACTTGGAAGCCTAAACGTTTTCCAATTTATGAGATGATATTTTTTAGTGTTGTGCTTTCCACCTTGCAAGAGAAACTTTAATTAAATATTGAAGTTGGTTTGGTTCATAATGCCAACGGGTGCAAGCATAAACGAGCATTAATATCTCAAGAGGATTTGGATGATAACAAAACTCTATTTATACTTAAAATTTTCACTAAACTCTTATCAAAATTGAAAAAATATTTAATTTATCACAAAATTAAATAACAATGTAAAACACATATTTTTTCTTTTAATAAAAATCCAACCATTTTAAAAATAAATTTATTCGCTCTTCAAAGGTTTTTCTCATTTTAACAAAAATCCAACCATTTTTGAAATGGTTTTATTTTCTCTTAAAAAGTTTTTCATGTATTGTTTTTATCTTATATCTATTAATATTTTTGGGACTTCGTTACCAAAATGTTTAATCATATTTGGGACTTCATACACACATTAATTTTTATTGGCATATGAGGTGGATGTAGATGTGAAGGAGGATGTCAAGGATGTATGATCAAGAGTGGGTGACAAGTACTTAAGGTTTGCATTGGGATATTAAGAAAGTAGGATGGAGAAGAAGACCATTCATTGGGAATGCTTGCTTAATCTCACTATTTTCCTTCTCCTCATGTGGTTGGTTTTATAACAAGTGCATATTGCATGCAAAATGATTCTTATTACCAGTGGTCCACTCAACCTTTCATACTCTCTTTCTTTTGAATATTTTCGAATTAGTTATAAACAAAAGTGACTAATATGTGGTTGATTTATGAGTCCTCATTTTAATCATCAAACCAATCAAGAGATATATTGATTTTTTTTTCTTTAAGAACTCTCACTATTTTCCTTCTCCTCAAGTGGTTGGTTTTATAACAAGTGCATATTGCATGCAAAATGATTCTTATTACCAGTGGTCCACTCAACCTTTCATACTCTCTTTCTTTTGAATATTTTCGAATTAGTTATAAACAAAAGTGATTAATATGTGGTTGATTTATGAGTCCTCATTTTAATCATCAAACCAATCAAGAGATATATTGATTTTTTTTTCTTTAATGTTCTTATTATTTATTGATTTATTTTGATGATGAACTGAAACAAAAATCTTAAAATTTGAAGAATGGATGTGAGAAGTTATTGACAATGTGTTAGAATCCAAATCCAAGTTTCTTATTTAGTGTGTTTTAACATGGAAAGAAAACCAATTCCTAGAGACAAAACATTTCTTCTTGTTTTCAAGATATTATGGAGAAAAATTGATATTGATTGACAAAAAATTATTGCGGCTCTTAAAAATAAATTGATTGGTTGCATACAGTGGTTAAATTTGATGGGTATTTATTAGCTTTTTCCATTTTTAATCGTCGAATACTCACAATTTTTAAATTTACACGTTCACTTAATTTTTTAAATTGTGAATTTGACTAATATATATATATATATATATATATATATATATATTAGTAACAATATATTATAACTCTAAATTTTTTATGAATAGGAACAAATTATGATAATCAAAGAAACAAAATTAAAGTTGACATTTTCTTAAAGGATTTAAATACTAAATTACATCTCCTAACTTATAAGGACAACATTGAAGAACTCTATCATAATTTTACAACTACCATTTCCACTTCTATTAACAAGTTCTCTTTTGAGGTGTCCTGTAAAAAGAATAATAGACTGACCAACCCTTGGTATGATAAAGAATGTAAAATTGATAGGAAATCCATTAGGGTGCTTCTAGTGAGTCCTTAAAACTCGATAAGATCGATATGTACAAATCCCTAATTAAAAGGAAAAAAAGGTACTATATCAATAAAAGGCAAGAGCAACTTTCACAACTATCTAAGCTATATCCTAAGAAGTTCTGAAGCCAAATTCTAAACTGCAATACTAAAGAAAATAGTATGATTCCCTTAAGGGAATATAATTCCTACCTTAAAAGTATTTACGAGTTCCCTAATGCCATGGACACCATTCCTATTGTCCCTACAGAGAATGCAGTTTTTTCTTTAGATGACATAGAGTTCAGGGTTAAGTGGCTTGCAAATGGGAAAGCTAAGGAAATTGAAGGCTACCAAGATGAAATTTTTAAAATCGAAGGGCCTATCCTTATCCCTCACATACATAAACTCTTCAATTTAGCAGTCAAGTAGGGCTTCCCTAAACCCTGGATGCAAAGCCTCATTGTTCCTATTTTTAAAGATGGTGATAGAAACATTCCCTCTAATTATAGGACCATTATGATTAGCCCGATTTTATCCAAACTTTATGGAATTATTTTGGAAAAGAAGATTAGCCTTTGGCTAGAAAGTCACGGTAAAAGAGCTAAAGGCCAGGCAGGGTTTAGGAGATATCATTCAACTATGGACCATCTTGTTACCTTTAGAATCATTGCAGAGGAGTTTTGCAATACTAAAACCAATATTTTTTGTTGTTTTGTTGACTTTCAAAAAACTTTTGACATGGTTTCTAGGAAAAACCTTTGGAATGGGTTGGAAGAGATATTAAAAGTGTCTCTTGAGTTGAGGGTTGTTGCAATAAGGATGTATGAGAACATTATTGCTAAGTTTAAAAACGTTAAGGGATGGTCAAAAGAGATTAACTACAATATTGGAGTCAAACAAGGTTGTCCCTTGTCCCCTACCCTTTTTGGCATATACATTAACAAGTTAGAAGATTATTTGGAAAAAGTAGGTTGTGTCGGCCCTACTCTCACTGGTATAGTCATCAATCTTATTATTTATGTTGATGATATCGTTCTTATGGAAATGAGTCCTCATGATCTTGAAAACCAACTAAGAATCCTCAAGGATTTTAGCCCCAATATGGGTATGACTATTACTACTGATAAGACTAAGGTCGTGATTATTAAATCCAATAAAATCACTTATGATACCTTCATATATGACAACAACAACTTGGAGGAAGTGACTTCATACACATATCTTGGAATTGATATTCACCACAAGCTCAACTGGAATTATAGCATTGAGAAAAGGATTATTGGGGGATGGAAAGCTTATTATGGGCTTGAAAACAATTGTAATTGAACCGATCTTTGGATTTGGGATAAGAAGAAACTCCTCTTTGAGACTCTCGCTACACCTGTTATTCTTTATGGATGTGAAGGCTGTGGCTATAATGTCTCTCATGAATCCTAGAGAAAGATAGAGCAAATACAAAAGAATTTTATAACCTATAATCTCAAAATTAAAGGAAATACACCCTATCTTATCCTCCTCTTAGAAACAAACCTCTCCCCCATTGAGATCATGACTATGACTAGATACCTAATGTATAAGAGTAAGTTAAACAACATGGAAGACAATAGGATTCCTAACATTGCTTTAAAATCGAATTGTAACCACCATCGACTCAAGCGAGGATGGCATAAAGATGCCCAGTCTTGGCTAAACTATTTGGGAATCATGGAAGACATCATTTTGCGGAATAAATATACTATTAAAAATATCATCAAATCAAAATTTAAGGAGAAAATGTGGTGTGATAAAGAGTTATAGGGAAAAAGACAATTAAGTTATTATAAGGATGTAATCAACCCTAACCTAGAAGATCAAAATTATCTATTTGTTTTGATGAGTGTAAAGAAAAAAATAAGCATTGCTAAGATAAGAACAAATTCTCACGAGCTCCATAGTGAAACTGGGAGTTGGTCAATTCTTAAAACTCCATGGGAGAAAGAGTGTGTCACATTTTTGACACTAACAAGGTTGAAGATGAAAAACACTTTCTCTTAGATTGTCGAGCCTATACCCACATTAGATCTCATTTTCAAAATATTTGTCACACTACCAACCTTCCTAACCTCTTAACTCAACAAAACTATGGTGATCTTGAAAAGCTTTTCTTAATGTTTTTGGAACACACAAACAAAATTCTAAAGAATAACAAGTAATCACTTACTCTCTTAAGGTCATAGTAATCACAATATATATTATAATATATTATAATATAATATAATAAAAATATATTATATAATAACAATATATATTATAATATATAATATAACATAATAACAATTTCCTAAATTTGAATGATGATTTTTTGTAAAGCATATATAACACAAGTTATGAATTCTATAGCAAAAGCCATGCATAGTACATGTTACAAATTCTATAGCAGATGAGGTCAACTTGGAAGTTGCATGCATAACACATTGTATAAGTTACAAATATTATAGTCAACGTTGGGCAAGCACGCTCACAACTTACGAGTCATGGGGATTCTTTGGAAATTGGATGGTATCACATCTTGCAGGGTGAAAGGGAAAAAAATGTCAACCATTCAAAAAATGCACGAGAGAGGTAAGGCTAATTAATATTAAATAGTAATTGTACTAATGAAAATTCTATTCCTTTGGCTGAAGATAGAAAACACCTTCTTGCACACTTATATTTTCATTATATTTGGTTTTTGAGAATCCACATTTAAATACCGTCCCACCTCTGTTTTTAATGTCTCCATGACAAAAGTTTAAAAAACACATATAATATAGGGGCAGCAGGAGGGGGAGAGATCCTACTGGATCCAAACAGATTAACATAATTGACCTACTCTTAGGGACTGGGAAACGACACAAATAACAGAGCCGAAGCATTGACTTTATGGCAGGGGCTCTTTTAGGCATTGACTTGAAATATTAAAGACCTAATAATCTTTGGTGACTTCAGGTTGCTAATCCAGGGGCTAAAATTCAAAACACCTCCAAAGCAGGTTAAGTTGAATCATTACCTAGCAAAAATCAAGTTCCTCTTAAAAAAACCTCAACTCGTTTCGTTTGTAACATGTGCTAAGGGAACTAAACTCATTTGCATACCTAGAAGAAAACAAGGCAACTCCCTTGGGCAAGGGCACACTCCTCGTCAATGGGATGGAAAGCCAAATGGCAATTCCTTAAGCCTCCAAGGGGAGGGGCCCAAAGGCCCGTCAGCAGGAGTAAATTAGCCAAATCATTGCACCAAGAGAGGCCATGTCTATGTGTTCTACGGCCAACCTTACGAGCTTTTACGGATTACTTGGAGCTCGATGAAAACTATTGAAGTTTCTTCTCGTTATGATTTTCGTAATTTTCATGGTTTCAGGCTTATTATAACTGCTTTGCCTAAAGCAGGTTAAACTGTAATAGCTTGCAAGTCAAACTTAAGGTTAAATTGTAATAGCTTGCAAGTCAAACTTGAGGTTAAATTGTATCCGCAGGTTAAATTTTACCATAGTTGATGATAAAGTTAAACATGACACATTTAACCATATTAATTTTTATTTTAAAAAATTAAATGAATTTGATTTGACAATTTATTATGTTATTTTGTAATGGTGGGGTGAAAAATTAATCAAAGTAACTCAATTTTAAATATCATTACATACAACTTTATTATACCTTAATATATACGTTTGGCATATGATATGAATTGTATTTATCATGGTCTTGTGTTATGCTTTGGGCTTGTGTTGGGCTTGGGCTTTGGTTTTTATGTAGGATTTATATTTTTATGGTTTTGGGTTTTGGTTTTCATTTATGTTTATATGTAGGATTTATAATTTTATTGGTTGTGGGTTTTGGTTTCCACTTTTATGTAGGATCTATATTTTCGTGAGATCTATCTTATTTTTATTAAATTAGATCTTGAATTTAAGTGAAATAATATAACAATTCAAATACTTAAAAGCTTAAACTAAACATGAAATATATATATATATATATATATATATAATGTCTCAATAATTTTCTTTTAAAATCTAAAATTGTAATTCTATATTTCCTTTCCAATAATCAAGTATTACCTCAAAATGAATACTCCACTTTTAAAATTTACCCAAAAAACTTAATTTTACAAGATAACCATCTTAACTCTATTTAACTTTATTTTACCCATAAGTTTAATTTTTTTTTTTTTAACTAGAACGGTTATGTTGCATTGATCGGTTTTCAGGCAGACCTGAGTCAGAAAATTACATATCTAAAGAAGGTTGGTGACCTCTAACAGTGCTGCCAACCTTCTTGTGAACGTCTTGGGAAACCCATCCCATTCACTTCTTGCACTAGTTCGGGAGAATGACGAAAATTGCATACATGAATAAATTCTCACAAATTGTGAGCAGAGTAGAAGACAAAAGCAAAGCATTAAACCGAGGGGGATGAAAATTTCCCCTTAATGAAGGGGTCCAACTTTTTCTGAGATCCTGAAGAAATGTTGGAGGCCGCCTTCTTTTCTCTGCGCGCTTTATTGGTCTTTCGCCCTCTGGTAAGGGGTGGAGACGGAACATTGTCTTTCGGTTCAGAAGTTTCCTCAGAGACTGAGACTTCTAGGTCTGCATTGGCATAGGGTTCCGGAACTAGAACCTTTGCTGGGGGGGTGGATTCCGGAAGGATATCATCTGCCGGTGGATCTTCCTTCACTGTTATTGCTTCTGGTTCTAGGGCTTCATCTTCATTCAGAGCATCAAAGCTATTTTTGTTTGTTAGGGTTGCCTCTGTTGAGTGAGTGGCCTTCGGGGCCTGTGGTAGTGGATCCTTACGCCTTGACTGCCTTCGTCGATTAATTACAGGCTGAAAATCTTCTTCTTTGGCTAGTCCCGGCTCCTCTGGGGCTTTGGGGCAGCTTCGTGCAAAGTGGTCGTAAGCATGGCACCGGAGGCACTTRAAAGGWATCTGCTCGTARTCCAGCTCTTGGAGATGGCACCATTCCCCYAGGGAGAGRTTAATGGCTTCCRGAAGACCTTTCTCGAGGTTAACTTCAACACATATGCGAGYGCARGWRAAYTGGTMCCCTTTCGGTTCCGCACTGTCCAGGAAACGCCCAAGCTTGTTTCCTATGGCCTCCAAAGATCTTGTCCCCCAGAGGTACAAGGGGAGGTGAGGCAGCCTAACCCAAACAGGGGCTGCAGTGATCTCAGCTTCGGGGTTGAAGTCGAGAGTCCAGGGGGCTAAGAATAGTCCTCTCGACCCCATGAAATAGGGTCCAGATCTGAAAACTAGATCACGGTCCTCTTTGCTCGCGAAACCAAAGACAAAAAAACCCATGCCTACTGCGAACAAAGAAACTTTTCCTTGTATCAGCGACTTCCATCGATCATCCATCCATGCCTCCACCGATTTGGGGCTAGGCCATAATCCCGTAAACTTTCCGATGAGGGCCGTTTCTGCAAATATGAGGGCTAGGTTGCAAGGCTCCTCTGGAGGTAGCTCCAGCGAAGGGATCTCCTCCATCTTTTTAACAAACTTAGACGAGGAAGGAGGATCGGTTTTGGGTCTTGCCAAGCGAACTAGCTCCTTGAAAGCTTCCAACCGGTCATTTCCTTTCTTGGCATTCGAGTCTGAGGCCATGGCCACTCTTCTTGGCACCAAGTCGCCGCGAAAACGCGTGCAAGGTCGCTGGCGCACTCGGGCCACTCAGGAAATCGCGTCTCTGTGTGCTCTTGATCTGCTCCCGTCGCCTAGCCTCGCCCCTGCAAACTAACTGGTCGGTTGCCCGCGGATTTCCTCGCCCCTGCAAACCAGTGCGTGCGGCTAGGGTTTAGACCCTAGCCGCGTTGAGTTCCTCTCGCGCAGAGCCATTTCAGACTAATCCATTTTTAACTCACTCCCATAAGTTTAATTTTAATTAATGTGGTTAGTTTTGAAAAAGTAAAATTAAGTATTAATGGAATATGTTAATAAGTGAATAAATTTGTTTTAATGAAAATTATTTCTCAATTTTAATGAAAAGTTTACCAAAAGTTATAATTCAATTCACTAGATTTAAGGAAACTTCTATAATGTAATTTTGGTTTTGGGGATTTTAACCCATTTTAAGATGGCATAAATAGTTGGAATTTCAAAATATAAACAAAATGAAGTGGAACTTTATTTTATTAGAAAAATGGTGTCATCCAGAAAATTGAGTTTTCCACTTATTACCTCACTCTAGCATTAATAACTTTGATGATTATATAATGTTTGTAAACTATGTTGTTTCTTACCTAAACAAACTTGTAGGATTAGAGATCTGTGCAAGTGGAATTAGGGATTTCTAGACCTTTATATTTTGAGCAATTAGTAATTTAGAAGTTTCAAGATTACATTTTAGTTTATGAAACATATAAATTTAATAACAATAATCCAAATTCCATTTGGTGAGATTAGATGTATTATGATAAATCCATTTGAAATTTTAAGCCCTCTAGATTGTATTGGGGTTTTATGCCAAATATGCATTTAAAGAGACCTTCAAGATTGGATGAGATGAAAAAGTTGGATGGGTTGATTCCTTATGTATAGTATAGTGTTTCAACTCTTGTATAATTCAAGGATTTCCTTTTCAATTGGGTTTAGCTAGTGTGATTGGGAGGAAAGATTGAAGAATTCAATTTACATTTGTGATATTGTTAATAGTTACTAATACCTAGGTTTATCCAATTCTACTTCAGCTTTTAAAGACATGAAGTAGCCACCCTCACTTCTCTTTTTCTCTTAGACTATACACAAGTAATATATTATTACAAGTTTTGAGTGTTTTATAATCACTTTAGCTTTTAACTCTATGATATTTTTAATAATTAGTAACACTTAGATTTGTCTAATTCTATTTCAACTTTTAAAAACAGGAAGTAAATACTCTTGTTTAT
>ML778686.1:673414-721447 GCA_009831015.1 Picea engelmannii | reverse complement strand
TATATATATACATATACATATACATATACTTATACTTACTTTACAAGTTTAAATTTTACATAATCACTTTACTTTCTGAATTTGGATTACATAGGACTATTATATTAAAACATTTTTAAAAAATAAATATAAACCACCTTATTATTATAAACAATATTAAAAGAAGTTTTACTTTCCGTTTTGGATTACATATGACTTATATTAAAACATTTTTAAAATATAAATATAAACAACCTTACTATTATAAATAATATTAAAAAAAATAGTTGGTATGGATGGATGGATATGAAGGCATTAATTTGTTAATACTGAAAAATAGTTGTTTTGTTAATATTAAAAAAATAGTTGGTATGGATGGATATGAAGGAATTAAGTATTATAAACAATATTAAAATATTAAAAAAAAATAGTTATTATAGATAGATATGAAGGAATTAATTTGTTAATATTAATAAATAGTTGTTTTTGTTAATATTAAAAAAATAGTTGATATGGATGGACATGAAGGAATTAATTTGTTAATATTAATCAATAATTGTTTTTGTTAATATTAAAAAAATAATTGGTATGGATGGACACGAAGGAATTAATTTGTTGCATATTTTCAAAATATTTAGATGCATAGTGAAGGCTCTTTTATATCAGCGATCAATTTCAACATCAGCAAAGGGTGCCCCTAGAGACGGGAATCTCAGTGGGTCGTGAAAGGGGACGGGAATATGGTTTGAATAATGAATGTGTCGGTCACTGAGTGCAATTTTAATTAGGTTGGTCACGACTCACATGGCATATTAGAGGAAATTTCATTGAAAGCCACCCTTTTCAACCATTGGGAATTGTAATTATTTAATTGTAAAGTAAAACTATAGTCATATGCTCTCAAACTTTTTTTAAACCAAAATCCCTCCCATATCTTTATTCAAATAAATAAAGATACCGCAATATTTTTTTAATATTTAAAATTTCCTTTCAATATTAAAGGGAACAGGAATCTGGTTTGAATAATGGATGTGTCGGTCGAATATTTGACTGAGTGGATTTTTAATTTGGGGATGAGTAGGTTGGTCACATGGCATATTACGGAAATTTCGGTGCAGCAATCCGTTTTCAAACATTGGAAATTACAATATTTTAGTTGTAAAGTAAAGCTACGATCCTATGTTTTCAAAGTATTTTAAAACCAAAATCTCTCCCAAGATACGCCCAATTATTATTATATTATATAAAAGTTTGAATTGACTCCATCTTACAAATCAGCGGGGGCCAGGGCCAGGGCTGGGGCTGTTAATTTATTTATCTATTTAAATAAATAAAGATATCGCAATATTTTTTAAATATTTAAAAAAAAATTCCAACAGTAAATGCGACAGACACGTTATATTTTTTGTTTAGTAATTGACGCGATTCCTGTGCCAAAAATAATAAAGAGAAAGAAAAAAAGTATTGTTAGGTAAGAAGGTATTTGGAACGGCGAAAGGACACGTGGCCGGATGTGGGGAGTGTGCGCTGCCGACCTAAAAGCCGGGACTCTAGCAAACAAACAAATACAGCCGCCTCGGTAGTGCAATACGGAATTGAGCCCTTTTAAGAAAAAATGGTAGGAAATTATTTATTAAATGGTGGGGACTCTGTTTATTGGATTTTGCTAACCGCGGTTAGTTGAGGGGAAAGTTCCAGCAGGTCGAAGGTGAGATGCCGCCACCCCAGAGGTTTACAGTCGGGAGGAATATCACGTGAAAGCGGGTTGGAATTTCAAATTTATGTTACTTGTCAAGTGAAATTTTGATGATGGTCATTTGTTTTTCATGATGGTCATTTTAGTTTTACCCCAAATTTATGAGTGTCAAATTGTCTATCAGTGAATGGATATTCAATTAACTATTAACACCTTATGTGAACTATTTTTAGTTTTACCCCAAATTCATGAGTGTCAAATTGTCTATCAATGAATGGATATTCAATTAACTATTAACACTTTATGTGAACTATTTTTAGTTTTACTCCAAATTCATAAGTGTCAAATTGTCTATCAAATGAATATTCAATTAACTATCAACACTTTATGTGAGCTATTTTTAGTTTTACCCCAAATTCACGAGTGTCAAATTGTCTATCAGTGAATGGATATTCAATTAACTATTAACACCTTATGTGAACTAGGACTATGGACTAATTAAATTTCAAGGATTGGGAGTCTGAAACTAATTAAATTTTGTTTATTGTTATATTTAATCCTCCAACAAACCTTTGCCCAACACCTCATCAGTGTGAGGCCTAGGTAGGTGACACACTATAGTAAACTAAGCACCTAGAATTTACGACGGGTTGAGATTTTTTATACCGGTAAATTTTGACGTGTGGATTTTGTATCCACGTGTCAAATACGTCTAAAAACCAAAAAAACGTCCCGTGGGACGTCAAATTCCAGGCCTGCGTGAAAGATGTCGCCCTCTTATCGTCGATTGACTTGTATCCTACGTGGCAGGATTTCAGTGGTTGGAGAGCTTAAGCTAGAAATTAATGGTCGGATTTATGGACCTCATTGCTGATTTTTTTTTTCGTAGTCAAACTGTCATATGTTTTTGTTTTTTTGGATATGTTTGAAATTTGGTAATAAATTATTTGATATACATATTTGAGTGGTTAATTATGTATAATTTGAGTGCTCCAAGGATTTTTCAACGAGCTGAATCCATTTTTGCATTTAAAAATGCAATTTAAAGAATAGAAAGTTGTGATTTCATACAAATTTATGTCATCACATTCAGGGGAAAAGAGTAAAAACATAAAACAGTGAAAAAACACAATTTACTTTTTTCAATATCGAGAAAAAAGACACAGTTGGATGAACATGTTAGTTGCGAGTACGTAGGGAATCCAGGTTGTGCCACACCGAGGGTCGCCTCATGCCTGTCCTGCGACACGTAGCGCACTATCGTTAGGCATGATGTAGTTGTTGACGTCGAACAACTGGATGCCACATCCCGCTGTAGCGGCGTCACTGTCGAAGAGAATTTTTAATGCAGGATCGGTACGCCACATCAGCCAAGGGATGTCCGAAGGTTACTTGGCAAGGGAAAAGGACCACTAGAAAAACTAAAAAAAATGGTTTTTAAAAAACAAGTAGCATGCACTATCCGTAGTCTAAAAGTTCGACGCTTTTTTTTGTCATTTTTATGGGTATATTTTTCGATCAATTTTGTTTGAAATTCGGTCAAAATTTGTTAAAATTCCAAATTTGACTGATTGAGTCTGTATAATTCAAGTGCCTCGAGAGTTTTTCAGGATGCTGAATACATTTATGCATTTAAAAATGCAATTTAAACAACAGAAATGGTGATTTCACCAAGATCTGTTTTGTCGGATTCCAGTGAAAACATTCAAAAGCTTGAATATTTAGACAAGGTCGGTATGCCACGTCAGCTGGGGATTATGTTAGGAGGTTGTTTCAAAAGGGGAAAATGACAGTTGGAAAAGCACCAAAAGGTGGTTTTTAAAAACCTAGTAGTATGGACGATGAGTACATCCCTAAAAATATCCTATGTCCATCTCACTTACTTCACAAGATTTCTTGGCAACACGTCCATGGAAAGGTTGGCTTTAAGCCTCGCATTGGATTTGCAAATTCATCACTCATCTTTTTCATCGTCATTGTCCATTTGTCACAGCGGTACCCAATCTTGTCAGCACTAGTGTCTTTGACTAGTGTATCTAAGCATGCAAGTACCCATCCTCACCTTAATCTTCTCATTGCACCTAGCTTCTAACAAGTTTGATCCATAGATTTTTCACCTCTATTCATCATGGCATTTGGAATGTACATTCTCCACAATTTTCTCATTTTATTTGGCCTTTGGGATATTGTTGTAGTCTAAATGATCCTACATTTTGAATCTTTTTTGGGATATTATCCATTTAATTTTTCCCGAAATCGGTTCATAAACAGATTGGAGTGGTTAAGTCTATATGGGTTTTTTAGGTCCATTGTTGGATTCCCATAATGCCGGAACTTAGAACGTTCAAACACCTATGATCACCATTATTTTTTACTTAAGTTCATGGTTCATGATTTTTTAATTATTTAATGTGAAAAAAAAAATTGTTCTTCCACTAGTATTAGTGAAATGAGACACTACAACTAATATAGTCAAAATGACAATTTATTAAAGATTCTCTAAACACTTACTAGAATGCTCTAAACATATTGTTTAGTAGGAGACAAAAAAGTTATTGAACAAACACCCATTTAAATTCTAGATTGGAGATTAGTATTAGGTCCTTTGAATTCATAAGAATATTTCTCAAACAGTGTTTGTTGCAAGCATTCTTACATTTTAAACAATTTCATCCTGAGAATGTTTTGGTACATGTTTTACTGTCAATCATATTCAAAGTTATTTCCATTAAAGTTGTGAACTACATATGTTTAACGGAGAAACTGTTTTTGTTGCAAGCATTTTTACATTTTAAACAATTTCATCCCGAGAATGTTTTGGTGCATGTTTTATTGTCAATCATATTCGAAGTTATTTCCATTAAAGTTGTAAGCTACATATGTTTAATGGAGAAATTGTTTTTGTTGCAAGCATTCTTACATTTTAAACAATTTCATCGAATGTTTTGATACATGTTTTATTGTCAATCATATTCGAAGTTATTTCCATTAACGCTCTGAGTTACATATGTTTAATGGAGTAAATTTGAATTTCCTAGTTGCAATTTTGATTTGAAAATGAAATAAGAAAAATATAGTATTTGAATCTAAACAAAATCCAGAAATTCAAAACTCCAAACTCTCTACAATACATGGTTTTTAAAATTTGGGAGAGATAATTACTATTCATTGAATCATTCAGATTATTATTAGTTGGCGAATTATTTGGATTATTATTAGTTGGATCCTAGTACAATATTAGATTGTCCAAACATGTTCATTCTTATTTAGATTATTAGTGTCTCTACTCATTGATTATGTTCAAATTCACATATATAGATTACATTTTAACACATCACATTTTTTTACAATGTCCCTTTGAATCATCGAGGTAAATTGCTAATAAAAAAACTTTTATTTGTTACATTTAAGTTAGTGTGGTAATGAGTGCATTGTTGTTTTGGTTTGGGACTATGAAGGTGGCATATTCTCTATTTTTTGTATGGACAAGATAATTGGTATGCCCATGTTAAGCTCAATATAATGCAAGTCAATGAAGAAGAAGCATATTTCTTCACATATGGATTGATTTATAGATATAGTGGTTATGGAACACAACAAAGATGCTTAAAAGTTAAGCTCAATATAATGCAAGTCAATGAAGAAGAGGCATATTTCTTGACATATGGATTGATTTATAGATATAATGGTTATGGAAAATAACAAAGATGCTTAAAAGTTAGATAGAAGTGACATATACAATGTTTATCCATTTAATTGCAAAAAGTTTGTTCATTTAGTTGTTTATATTTAGTTGTTTATTATCAACCCAAACAAAAGAAAAAAAAATATTAATAAAAAACCCAAGAAAATGCAAAGCACCAACCTCATTATAAAACCATGGTACTTAAGTTTCAAACTCCATATCAAATCTCTTTCAAAGATCTTAATGTTGATATTGATTAGATTACCTAGTCTCCCCTACCAAATTCTATATGTTAGTTACCCAACTTTATATGTCGTAATGCTTTGGGAGAATTTAACACCTCCAATCTCATATATTAATAACTATGTTTCTAATAACTACAAAGAATATAAAAATAAAAATAAATAGTTATTTTGACAAAAGACGTGTCTGCATCATGTCCAAAAACAATACGTCCATAAACTTCGAAAATAAATATGAAAACCGTTTTCATAAAAACATTCTTACCAAAATCTCCATTAAGCAAACCCATAAAAACATTTTCATAAAAACATTCGTACCAAAATCACCATTAAGCAAACCCTAACAAAACCTCAATGGAACCGATAATTTTCTCCATATCTAAAAAACTTAATCGTTGTGTAGCCGTGTACCCACTCCAAGTTGAGATGTGGCTTCTCACATAGAAATAAATAATAATTTTTGAACATAAACAAAGATTTCATACAGGTTGATTGTCCGCCATTATATATTTCTGTAAAGATGCGTTGGAATAATTTTCTCGTGAAAGCTGTGAATAATATAAATTTTGTTGACTTTGTTATCAAAAAAAGTCGGTGGGACACGCGGAATAATCGTTTGGCATCTTTGATTTTAAACGCGTGGACCAAAACGCAACACGGAATGCTCAAGAAGCCACATTATATCACATAACAACAGTGCTAAGTGCGTGCGCGAGGTGTCCTAAATTGGATGTTGTCGGTATTCATCTTTATTTAAAGCCAAAGCCACAAGCTTGTGTCCAGTTTCCTCTAGTCCATTTCCGTGCTTCAAACTTGGTTTCCATTAATCGATCTGTTTGATTGCCTGCTCGCTCACCATTTGTTATAGTATTGCAATATTTTCATCCAAATTCCAATGGGACAATGCCCATTGACCCAGTGTGATACATCTGCTTCTGCGTCGACACCTGATGGCCCTTACAATGTTTTCATCAACCATAGGGGGCCCGACGTCAAAAAATCCTTTGCCAGTTCTCTCTACCGTGAACTGAAATCCAGGGGATTGCAAGTCTTTCTTGACCAGCCTGAATTGGAGCCTGGACACATCATTCTTTCTCAAATAGAAGCCGCCATTCAAGGCGCCTCTGTTCATATCGCGATTTTCTCTGAAAACTATGCAGAATCAAAGTGGTGCCTGGACGAGCTCGTCCTCATGCTCGAAACGACGCCGAGGGCTACGATTCTTCCGGTGTTTTACAAAGTTAAACCTTCTGAGCTCCGGCGGACAGACACAGGAGCGTATGCTAAGTTCCTGCGAAAACACAAGCAACGATATGACTGGGAAACAATTGAGAAATGGGAAAAGGCTCTTTCTGATGTTGCAGAGATAAGCGGCTTCGAGCTAGAGGCGTGCAATGGGTGAGCATCTTTCAACTTCCAATATCCCAATCCGTGCTAGCTTTTCATTCGTAAATTTATACATATTTTTTTTAATTTGGTGGATTGGGAAGTACATGACTAATTTAGGTAGGCCTGTCTCACTAGTTATTTTACCTTTCTCTGAATTTGAATATTCAGGGACGAGGTGGAGCTGGTGGATAAGGTGGTGCAAAGGGTTTTGAAAGGGGTTCCAAAACCACCACTGTTTGTGGCCAAACATACAATTGGTTTGGAGGAAAAAATTTATGACTTTGAAAGGACAGTCCTATCCCAGCTGGAAGGGGAGGGGCGGCTGGAGACCAGGGTTGTGGGGATTGTAGGTTCAGGTGGAATTGGGAAATCGACACTAGCCAGAGAATTTTATAACAGTAAGAGATCAAATTACGATTTCTGCTCCTTTTTATTTGATGTGAGAGAAAATGCACGTACAAAGTCTCTAATTCATTTGCAAAGGAAGCTCTATGAGGACATAAAAGGTATAAAGGACGTGGAAAGTAAGCTCTGGGAAAAATTTGAGAGCTGGGAAGAAGGTATTGGGATACTTGAAAATAATCTCAAATCTTGTTACGCTCTCATAATATTAGACGATGTAGATCATATCAGCCAACTCGATGCATTAATCTTGCCAATTAAGCACGTCCTTGATCCCAAGAGTTTGATTTTGGTTACTTCTCGTGACAAACACGTCCTTCAAAGTTCGAGGATGGTAGAATCATCAATTTATCGGCTGCCGGGCCTCAATCCACTACACTCTTCAGAGCTTTTCTGCTCGCATGCCTTCTTTCAGCAACATCCACCACCAGAATTTGAAGATCTTGTAGATAGGTTTGTAAAGGCCTGCGACGGATTGCCTCTGTCGTTGCAAGTGTTTGGGGCTCTACTCTGTCAAGAAAATGACAGATCCTACTGGGAAGAACAACTGAATGGACTTCAAACGCTACCTCTTGACATACAGGTGAGACTTAAAATTAGTTATGACTCACTCAGTCCAGAGGAGCAGCAGATATTTTTAGATATTGCTTGTTTTTCCATAGGACAAGACAAGGATAAGTGGATTAGAATATGGGGCTGGTCAGGGTGGAAAGGTTCCGTGGGGCTTCGAAATTTAGAGAACAAATGTCTCGTTGAAGTGAGTCGTGCAAATAAGATAAGAGTGCATGATCATCTAAGAGACATGGGAAGAGATATTGCTAAAGAAGAAATGATGCCGCGTCGTCTTTGGAGTGCGAAGATAAACGACGTTTATGATCTGCTAGAGCAATCAACATCATCTGTAAGTGCTTCAATCATCCCAACCTTTGTATCCGTGTCAACAATTTTCAAAGACTTTTATTCAAAAAAATCTGCAGCGTGCTATGTTGTAATTCTTTTTTGTTTTTATGTAACAAACAGGTAATACAAGTGCGCGGAATTACAATGGATGATCAGGAGTCCACAGATACAGATCCTTGGGAGGAGGGAAGTTTCAGTGATAAGGAGTTCAAAATCAGTAAATTGCAACTTCTTGAAGCTCAAGGCGATCTTGTAAGAGGCATATTGAGTAAAGTGCGGTCACCAAATCTCAATCTCATATGGCTCCGCTGGAAGAAGTGTCCCTGCTCTTCCCTGCCTTCCTGGATTCCAATGCGCGATTTAAGAGTTTTAGAAGTGAGGGGGCCCAAATTGAAAAGATTGTGGCAACGCGAATCTCAGGTAGGCATATGTATGTGTAGTTAGGATGTAGATGAACGTAATAATTTGTAATTTGCAGATGACAATCATCATCATATGTTTATCGCTTTTATGATGGAAACGTGAACAATGCAGGCACCTGTGCAGTTGCGGGAATTATATATTCATGCTCCACTTTTAGAGTTTCCAGACTCTATACGGAAGTTGCAGAACATCGAAAAGATTGAACTGAATGGTTCATTGTTCTCATCTCCAGGTCAAAAATTTTGTGCGCAACTATCAGCTTTACCAGAAGAATTTTGTGATCTGCGATTCTTGAAATATCTAGATCTAAAATGTTTACCATTGCAATTTCTTCCAAAGTACTTTGGGAAGTTAACAAATCTTCAACACATCGATCTGTCTGAATGCTATAAATTGCAGACACTTACAGATTCCTTCGGGGATTTAACGAATCTCCGAGAGATCAATCTGCAGCGCTGTACAAGTTTGGAGGTGCTTCCAGATTCCTTAGAGAATTTAAAGAATCTCCGAGAGATCAATCTGCAGGAATGTAAAAGTTTGGAAACGCTTCCAATTTGCATAGAGAATTTAACAAATCTCAAAAAAATCAACCTTGTGGGCTGTGAAAGTTTGGAGGAGCTTCCAAATGCCTTCGGGACTTTTTTGACGAATCCCCAAATGATCTATCTGGCAGGGTTTAAAAAATTGAAGATGCTTCCAAATGCCTTGGGGAGTTTAACGAATCTCCAATATATCTGTCTGGAGAACTGTGAGAGTTTAGAGCAGATGCCTTCAAATTCCTTGGAGAATCTACTGCAACTGAAACATTTGCATTTGACGAATTGTCACAGGTTGATCATTTCCAACCAAATATTTGGAAATACCACCAGCCTTAAATGTTTAGATCTCTCAGGTTGTATCCAAATGGAAGTATTGCCTCTCCAAGTGCTACATCAACGACACTTGAGAAAGTTAAATTTGTTAAATACCCGCATAGAAGAGTTGCCCAGTGGACCTACGGTATGCCTAAGCAATTTGGAAGTTCTGATATTGGGAAGCCCTTTGTTAAAAGTGCTGCCACCATGGCTCGGTTACCTAACGAGTTTGAAGAAATTGCAGCTCCATGGATGCAAGGAATTGAACTATTTGCCCGATTCAGTTGGACAATTGGCTCAGTTGAAAGAGTTGTATATAACGAAATGTGGAATACATTACTTACCAGCAGCTGTCATGAAGATGAAGAATCTGAAAACTTTGGGAGTACGCGATTGTCCGCTATGCGAACTGCCATTTCAGAAAGCTGAAGATGAAGAACCATCGTCTGCCCCAGGGGGGGAATTGGATTTTCCCATGGAGACGGGTATGATTGAACTCAATGAGATGCATCTGCACTGCACAGAAATATCGAAGGTAACCTTTCCTGAAGGTGCGTGTCCCAACCTTCATAAACTGAAGATCACGCAGTGTCATGGTCTGTTGGAGGTTGGAGCATTGCCAACAGCACTACTGCATCTTGATTTGAGGGGTTGTGATGCATTGAGGAAAATAGGAGGGCTTTGTGGCCTTGTAAACCTTCAAGACCTAGACATCAGGGGATGTTGCGCCCTAGAAGTAGAGGAGCTGCTGGGTCTCGAAACTGAAATATCTCTGGATTTATTACGGAGAAAAAAATTGAGATCTTTGAAGAAATTAAAGACGGCATTTCAGAGTTACGATTTGGACGAGGAGAAGGACACGGCAGTTTTGCATGGTGATTTTTGTCTTCATGGTGAAGAAGCAAGTTGTACTATCATGTAATTTTTAAAAATAGTTATGTATTATTTAATTTTTTAAATAATTAGGTATTAGTGGGTGTATAACTTTAGGTATTTAAGTTTGCCTGAAATTTACAATGATATGAAAATTACATAGCCATTCAGTTTTTGTAACTCTCTATTATTTAGGGATTAAAACATTTTTCAAATATCTTATTATAAAAAAAAGACATTTGTCATTATTTTCTGCAAGCCAATTTCGTGGCACATAATAGCTTATGCTTCCAAGATGTTTTATTTGGGTTTTCTTAGATCGTGGTGAGAAATATTGAAAGGTAGTTGAATCATTATTATACACAATCATTAATTTCTTTTATCACAATTTATTTTTAATTAAAATATGTTATTTATTAATTTCTTTTACCACAATTTATTTTTAATTAAAATATGTTTTATTAATAGTTAATTCACCATATATCTTGTTTTAGAAAATTTGTAAGCACAAATATGCAATAATTTTTGTAACACCAACTTACAAGGAACACCAATTCCCTTGTTGATCACCAACTCAACTAATGAGCAATAATTGACATAATTATTATTCAGTCACCAACTTCTAAGAGACATTAATCTCATTCCTTACTCCACCCTGTTATCCTAAAAAATATATATTAATTAAAAATGTATTTATATATTAATACTTTAGTTTATACATAATATATTAATACTTTAGTTTACAAAATATATTAATTAATAATGTGTTTATGTATTAATACTTTAATATGTTACATTATATATTTTTATTTTTGTATTTTTAATATGTTACATTATACATTTTTGTATTAGTACCTTAATAATGTTTTATTAAATACAATACATTAAGTTTAATGTAATACTATTTTATTAAAGTATTGATATAATGTATTTGTTAATGCATTTAATTTATTTATTGATGTGTTTAATATATTATTAATATTTTACATTATTAGTGTAATAATATTTTAACATTTTATTAATTAATAATACACTAATGTATAAATTAATTGATACATTAATATATCAAACAATTAATATGTCACTTTATACATTAATGCTTTAGTTTATATATTATATTAATACATTAATGATTGTATCAATTAATTGTCAACCTTTACGTTAATGTATTAATACATTATTATTATATTAATAATTTAATATGTTACATTATATATTAACACAAATTATTACTTTAATTTATACATTAGAGTAATGTAATAATGTATTGTTAAATACATTAAGGTTAAGGTCACTCTATTACTACTTTATTAATGTATTAATATTTTAATAATCTATTGTATTGATTGTTGTATGTAATCTATTACTAATGTATTATATTATATACTAATGTAAATTAATATTTTAATTTATACATTATTATTATATATTATATTAGTATATTAATAGACCATTAATTTATATATATTAATTTATTATTATAATATATTTATTAATTTAATAATTAATTTATGCATTAGTTATCTATTAATATATTGAAGGTAGCTCCCAAAGTATGTGGTCGTCAACTAGCAACAACCACTTTATAAAAGTGGTTGATATACGCCTAGCGACGCCATTAGTTTGGAAAGGTGAATAAATGGCGTCGATCGACGTATATCAACCACTTTTATAAAGTGGTTGTTAATAGTTACGTCGATATGCGTACACCTATTGGAAATGGAAATGGGCATAATTAATGACCTTTTAATTTAAAATTCTAATGCTAGCAATTGAAGATGCTGACATATTCTTCGTCGTCCTCCCAAATCAATGAATGTTTTATTATTCATAACTTCCTTGTATTTTTGAATGCATCCGTTAATCTGTTTACTTTTGAACATTTACCTAATCATATTAAGAAATTACTGTAACACCATATAATTACCACGTTTAGATGATTAACCTTCTAGATTACCACATTTGGATGATTATCTAATACTACTTCAACTTCATTATTAGGAATTACATGTATCATATTAAAGGTAAGCACCTCATGCCACATTTACCATGGGAGGTAGGCATCTCGTTTCCATTGTATCGTGGATTTCCTCAGTTGTCCCCGCGTTTCATTCTCTACATGCACGTGATAGTGGAGGATTCCATGTGTCCTAAAAGGTAATGGCAGGCAAATATGAAGCCCATGACAAATCCCTTCCCGCTGCCCTCCTTCGCATGCAGTTGAATTGGAGGCCAAAGTTGGCAAAGCGCGATTGCATGTATTAATCGAATACATTTTTATCCCTGCTCAAATTTGTGGAGGTCTCTTTCATTGGTATTATACTTTAGTTTTTCAATATTTTGACATTTTGCATGTATTTGTTCAGAGGGCCAAAAGCTTAGATCTACTATGGATTTTAAGGAGCGTTGTTCTTTTTAGTGAATCGTTGTGAAGAATTATGGTTAAGAATATGAATCCCATGACAAATCCCACACATTTTGAGACGACCCACGCCAGAATCTGTACTGTGAAAATCACTATGTCGAATGTCAATTACCTTTTCCATTACAAGTATAGAATTATCTCTTTAAGTGTAAGGAACTGGTTTTCATATTTTGTTGGTGTCTTTATAGCAATGTATAGAATTATATACCTAACAATTATGTCAACTATATATTCCAATGACATGGTCATGTTAAGTGTAAGGAACTGGTTTTCATATTTTGTTGGTGTCTTTATAGCAATGTATAGAATTATATACCTAACAATTATGTCAACTATATATTCCAATGACATGGTCATGTTTGAGATTATCCTCATGTTTGCACCATTGCTTGTGAAAAAAATGGACTGCCGAAATATAGTCATCTTTGGCAAAGATAGTGAGATAGTCAAATAGATATCATAGATTATGTTGATTAAATATGGTTAATCTCAAATTTCATAGTGGAATTTTTTAGTCTTGTTTTATTTGGATAGTAAAAATAAATGCCACTCTTACATTTTTTTTTTGGAGCAAGGAAAATATTTGTCTCGCTTTCCTTTCAATTTGACAATCTCTATCCTCCGCTTGCACTACATGGTGTAGTTGGACTTCGATTGTTTGAGATTTCGTTGAATGTAAAGGCATTTTGGGTGAAGTAATATTTTTAGTGGGCATGATCTTTGATTGAGTTCAACCAAGCCCATTTGATCAAATAAACAAGGTTGATCTGTGCATTTGGGGCACCCAAATTGAATCTTTGGCTAGTGATGATAGGGTTTCACAATCTGTATTTTATTTTTACATTATTATTTTTTAATATAATGTTATCTAATCTAATATCATCCTAATTCTAACCTTAAATATCATTTTAACCCTAACCTGATAACATCACTATACTGATAACATCTCTATGCACAACCTCAGCTCCTGGTAACAGAATAGTCTATATGCACAACTGCTTTCACGATTCCATGAAGGAGTTCTTTCAGTGATACTCTAGCAAAATGTTCATTACAATTTTATTTGGTGAGCTACATCGGAAAGGGCCATCTAATATAGCGGGTCAAGGCAGCTGCGACACTGGTGATTGTCGCGGTTTGCTCAGTTGTCAAGTGTCTGGACGACCTCCTGCAATGCTCGCTGAGTATACTCTTAATGGGAACAAAAATTTCTATGACATCTCTCTCATTGATGGATTCAATCTACCTCTCTCCATAACCCCCTCGAACACTAGTTTCCCATCTGTGGACCTCAGCTGCAACATTATTTACAAGTGCCCGATAGAATTGAGAGTCATTGAAGGATGCGAGAGTGCTTGTGGTGCCGATGAAGCTTTAAATTCTCCTCACTAGTGCTGCACAGGGAACTACGTCAACAACTGCCCTCCCAACAACTATTCTGAACACATTAAGGGGCAGTTCCTACAGACCTACAACTATTGCAAGGACGGTTAATACGTGATGATAATATCATCCATATTCATATTAAAGATAAATAAATTCAATCTCCTTAGTATCATGTTCATAATAAGGATACACTTGTATTCAAAGAGCGAGTTCTATGCAAAGGTACTTCATTCAATTGAGATTGAATGGTTTCCTTTGTTGCGTCTTGTAATCCACAAATTCAATCTCCATATCCAGTATATTATCATATTCATAATCATAATATTCAAGTGCATTTACATAAATGCATGTTCCATAGCTAGGTGGGTTAATTTAAGTGGTTTGTTGCCAAACTGTTTACCTAGTTTACCATTCACTAAATGTGGGCAAGTACTATTTTCCGTACTTCTCCTAATAAAAAATTAAAAAAAATACATTTCCAAGAGGAGAGTCAAAATGATACTATTGAGATTGATTGATATTAAATTAAGCATAATTAATTATGATTTTGGAATTAATCTTATGTTATGGCTTTCATAGCAAGTCTTTAAACAACTGTATCCCATGGTGATGATGATCTCTTGCCTCGACCTTCCTATTTCTGCCACTTATTTCAATGCCCAGAAGGAAAAAAAACGAGAAAAAGTTAATTAGCTTCCTTTGCTACTTATATTTCAATAGTAATCGGAACCCTATTAATAAGAGATGACCATAATATAATTCTATATATGTTATACTCTAGAGTGGGTCAATTGTTCTAATCACTACTTTCTCATTACATTTGCAATGAAACTCGGGACATTACATTTGCATTCTCAGTACATTTGCAATGAAACTTAGGAGAGAAGAAGGGAGATTGTTCAATGCTTCTACATGTTATAGTTGAGAGGTTAACATAAACAATATGCATGAGTCTCAAGGGAAACTCGCTAGCTTTTGGATTGTTCACTCTATAAAACACATCAATATAGATATGGACGATGGCATGAGCTCAAGGGCCATCTTTATATTACAGGTTCACAATATATTATAGACAGTGACAGAGTGGAAAACGAGCTTAAACAACTGCTTATGCACCCCATAAAGAACACAAGTAGTATACATGGTAATTGTACCTATTGTTTATATGTTGCAATATATATGTTTGCCATATTGAGAGCTGGGTGTGATTGGTGTATATCACAACAAATGACACTGGATCGTTGGTGTAGATTCTTAACAAATTCAATTAAATTCGGATGCAACTATTGAGCTTCGGATCTAGATCTAGATCTGAACCATAATTGTAGGTAGATTTAAGTTTAAACAGTTTGAGTAAACTACCTACAATTAAAAAAAATCATTTAGAAGCTAAAATAAGGAAATCTTTGCTCAATAAACATTTTAAATTATGCCATTGGATAAGAATAGGAAGGGAAATAACCCAAATCTATAAACCAAAAATTATTTAGATTTCAAACCCTAAAATTATGTTTTATATCATTCAAGGTTTAGGGGATGCAAAATGAAACAGAGATCATAAGATTTATCCCATGCAAGATATAGATGCGAGGAGATCAGTAGTCAACCAACATTTAGATCCGAAATGAAGATATGATTTATATTCCATGTTTAGGTAGATCCAAAATATAGATCTACGATTCCATTTTTTCTAAACTTAATTGAAAAGGCCCCTGGGCCTTAAGGATTGAAACGTCACTCTGATACAATATGTGAGACCCTAAATATTAACAAATTTGAATAAATAGATAAACACCACAAATTTCAACCATTGAGTGATAAATTAGAGATACATGATTGATGATTACATAATTTATAAGGAGGAGCAAGTAAAGTACCTAAAATCGACGGGATCATGTTACCTCTGGCTCTCTAATCCTTAATCTCACATGCAACATGCTGCAACACAATGTGGGGGATTACTATCCTCCCAACCAACCCTCTCCTCCCAACCAACCCATCAATAATCACGACTGAGAGCCAACTCTTCTAAGCTTTGTCCTCAAATTACCCAAGCAAATTGAGAATGACAAGGAGGAATTCTTCAAGGGCTTAGTAGAGGAAAATAATTCCTCCTTAAGAATGACAAGGAGGATTTTTTCAAGGGCTTAGTAGAGGAAAATATTTCCTCCTTGAGAATGAAAAGGAGGAGTTTTTCAAGGGCTTAGTAGAGGAAAATAATTCTCACCTAAAAAATTATAATAGGGAGTGATCACAAAGATTAAAAACTTAAAATCTAAGAATAGAAACTACAAAAAGAAAATCAAGATCTCGAGAAGAAATTTGACAACAAATTATTGGAGAAAGATGAAGAAATTTATAGCCTAAAATATCACAGTTAAGAACTACTTGCACAAATCAAGAAGTCAAAGGATATGAAGCAATGCATTCAGAAGTTGGAACAAGAAAATCAAGATCTTGAGAAGAAATTATCAGAAAATGATGAATAAACTTCTCACTTATGGAACCTTAATCAGAGGTTGCTCGAACAAATCAAAAGGTTAAAATATGAAACACTAGAAAATCCAAACCTTAAAAATAAAGTCCACGAGTCAAAGACTAATGAAAAACTTGTATGCCTAAAGGCTCATAATTAAGCTTACTCATGCAAATTAAGAAGCTTAAGAATGATCATAAATTGTTGCAGATCAAGTTAGAACAACTTAGTAGTAAAAAAAAAACATCAATTAATATAGAAACAATGATTAAACCTATGGAACTAGAAAAGTATTCAAACTTAAAAATCCAAGTCTCGGGAAAGGAACCAATACATATCCAATCAACATCACAACTTGAAAAGATGCAAATCAAGTTGAAGCAAGGATATTTTCAGATGTCACACAAACAATTGAAACTCCAAGTATCTCTACCAATAAATGTTTAAGGATCAATAAAGCAACAAAAGTGTCCAAAGAAGACCTACTTCTAAAAGTGAAACAAGAAAACACTACAAATATGTTAAGTAAAGTTCATGTTACAAGGATGTTTTACCAACATCCTAATCACAAGAGTTGATACCTTAACCAATCAATATATCGACATGACTCTAAACAAAAAAAATTGACCTATATTTGGAAGACTATCAATGCTAGTACAATTGAGTCTCATAATAAAGATTCATGTTGGGAATATATGTGTAATGTTCCACAAGGGATCGAATTAGGGTGGTCAAACCATCTTACAAATTGACAATTCTACTCGGTGCTTTGAAGATCATATCATCTTGTATAATCAACCACTATAGCTACAATAACATAGAACCATGAGACCAAATCACAAGACAAAACCAGAGATGAGTCAACACAAGTGCAAGCAATGTTAAGCAACACAAATGGAAACCAAACAAAATAGCAAGAGTTCACTAGGAAATGGCCAAAGAAATGAGATAGAATCATGCAATATCAAACCAAAAGTCATGGCATGATTAATGAGGCTCTCGAGCCTATGATAAATACTCAACATGGGTACCAAAAGGCAAGCAAGGTGCTAACTAGGACATCCCATGATAGATATGCTCTACTACACAAGTTATAGAAAAAGAAAGATATGAATAGGTTAAGTGTTGCAACTTGGTAGGTTCAATCCTAGGACATAACAATGTAGAAATAAGGTAAGTGATGCAAAGTGGAAGGCAAAAGATACCTATCCCTACATGCTAGGAAAGAATATTTACCCCAAGATCATAGAAAATTGTAGTTAAAAACATTAAATAAATGTAATACATAGACCTGCACACAAGAAAAAAAAACTTCCTTGAGATTAAAAGAGTAAATAACAAAAAATGTAAAAAAAATAAAATAACACAAAAGAGTATTTCATGGAGCTAAATATGATTCAAAAATGTAATTAAATAGGTGAAAAAATCATTTTTACTATACCATTTCTAAAAAATTATCAAGCTAGGTGAAGCAACCAAAATCTTACCCCAGATTTCGGCAACAGCTTTCGGGAACATCAACCAATTGATTTTGATTTCTTCGGATACTTCATAATCTCCCTCTCTTTAATTTCATTACCCATTTTTTTCATTTTTTTTTACTTTTCACTTGATTTTAAACTATACAAAAAATTTCTTCTACATGCTCTTAACTTCTCTTCTTGCGGGCTACAAGCAAACAACCCTGCTCCCAACTTCTCTTCTTACAAGTCACAAGCAAACAGCCCTACTCGTAACTTCCATGAAGAAAATTTACGAGAGAATGTAATTGTCTCGTAACTTCCATGAAGAAACTTCACGAGAGAATGCAATTGTCCACAAGGGAAGGCGTGAGCACTCCTAGAAAAAAAAAATGAAAAAAAAAAATTTGAAATGTCTCTAACTTCCAAATTATTTTCTAACCTTACAAGCATCTTCACAATAAAATTTTGAAATTTCTGTAACTTCCAAATTCTTTTCTAACCTTACAAGCATCTTCACAATGGTGATTGAATGGAGAGAGTGTGAACACGAGGATGATGACAATGTTTTGCTTTGGGACTAAACAACAATTCTAGATGCCATCCATTATTGTGGACTCTTGAAATTCTCCATGTTTCCAAAGATGTAGAGTAAAAAAAAATTATTACGGAGGTTCATAAGATACTAGGATTCCTATAAGGGATTGTGCTATTTGAATTTTTATTTTTTGTTCTAATTTGGAGGTGCTTGCAGGTTGCATAAGGGAAACTATCAATCAACTTGCGATTTGTCAACATGAAACTCATGAGCATCAAATGATAAGATAAAGTATATGCAAAAAGAGTGGCAAGTCATGGAGAAATCATAGGTAAATGGCCACGCAAAGCATAAGTGTTCAATGGTAACAAGATATAGCTATAAGTTTCCTCGACCAAAAACCATGTGGAAGATTCCACTGATTTTGGCCCTCATCCTCATGGTGTCCCACCTTTCTAAGGGAAGATGAGGATTGCGATTTCATTTGATGATTTACACTTAGAGGTGATCACTCACTTGTGGCCTACCACTAGGATTGTCCAATCGTCTTCCTCCTCTTGCTTAGGGCCTACATCACCAAAGTCCTATGTTTGATTTTGTTTGATTTCTACATCCAATTTGCTCTATGCTAACAATGTTATTATTTTGGACATGACGATACATTATTTTGTATATGGTGGTATGTTGATTTTTTTGGATGATGTGGATAGACTTATGCTCTTTTTTTACATAATGAACATATTTGCATTATTATATTAAAATGTTTATTTTTGCATAAATGAAGGTATTTAATATGATTCATGGGCAGTTGATGGAAACAAAGTGTTGATTATTATTTGATGAGAAAGCAATGTATAATTTGGTTATCTTGGTAAACATAACATTATTTTAATCTTCATTGCTTAAGTTATTTCCCTTTTATTGCACTCACGTATGAAAGAGGTAGCCATAAGAAGGAAATAAGAGAGATGAGGGGTTTTCCCAAGAGTTGTTAACACATCATAGCTTCGGTAATTGAAGTTGTGTTTGGTGGTGGTTCCCCTCTTGTTTGATTTTTCCTCTGAGCAAAGAACCTTGGAGATTATTATATTTTATTTTTGACCTCCAACCTTCCTAGAAACATTAAAACGTCATTTACGTTTTATTTATTTAGCATTTTCTCATAAAGAGTTGATAACTACTTTTTGTCCTCTAAGTCATTATAAAGTTATAAGATGGAAAGACACAAGATAGAAACACAAGATATTTTGAAGATTTGTTGATTTTGTGATACATATTTTATATTCACATCCATTCTTTTCATTTCTAAGAGTCTAATTGCACTAAATGAAAATAGTTGTACTTTCCAGAGGTTCAATCACTAAGTGGGTGAAAAATTTATCTTTTGACTCTAAGGTAAGTATGGATTGCTCTATTTTAAGGAGGATGTTGATGTCACTCTATGGCACATGTCATCTCCCTTGAACCTTATGCATGTTGATGATTATAGTTGTGTGAGACATTCTCTAGGACACAGTCTGATTGAGTCGACCTAAGAGAGAGCCCCTGATATGGGCGTGTGGTTCCTATATGAGATAGAGCTAGAACGTAGAGATGGCCTCCTCCTTACAGAGAGTTGAGAAGAACTCCAAATGATTCTTTTGTGTAACGCAGTGAGTGATATCTGCAGAGTTGGACATTCATGTGGCTGAGCACAAGGTGAACATGTGAATTCCCATAGAGTTGGGTGCATCGTCATGAGACAGAGATGAAGATGATGTATTAGCCTCCTCTGAGCAGAGAGTTGAGATGATGAAATCTAGATGAATCTCATGTGTAATGCAGTGGGAAAGAAGATCCATTAAGTGGACGTGCCTGTGGACGAGCACAGGTGAACGTGATCCTAATGGTTGAGCACTAGTGAGAGTGGTTCTCTTGTGTAATGCAGTGAGACAGAGATGTGGACATCCCTATGGATGTGCCCCTAGGGGCTTAGCACTAGTGGGTGTATGAGATCCCTTGCTATATTGTTCAAGAGTCAGACCTTCCTGTAACCCTAATTGTAATGTAAAGGATACAGTTCGGCCCAACCTTAATGTAATTGATAATTAATGTAAAAGATAATTAATCTGGTTATTATTAATTATATTGTGAGTTAGAGAGGTCGAAACTATTGTGCCAATAGACATTTTTGTTGATAGGTCAAGTCTAATATAAGTAAAGGTAGATTCCCCATTAAGGAATCATATATTTTGAGTGTGTTTGGAAATTTCAACAAGTACATCTTCTTGGGAAAATTGCGCACCTCTCTTGGGCGCTAGTCTTCTAGGCTTTGCAAGCACCCTCTTGTGTGCTAGGTTTTCTTGGGGGTGAATGTATTTCTCTTCAAGAATATAGAAAAGTATTTGACTGGGTTTTCTTACCTTGTTGAGAAGGGTTTCCCATGATACGTTTTGTGTTCTTGTGCATGGTGTTTCTTCTTGTGATCTTGGTTGTTGCAACATAATTGGTTATGGTTTAAGTAAAATGTTAAAATCGAATGAACTTCATGCTTAAACCTTTTCTATTGAAAATCAACATGGTATCAGAGAATATGTCTTGAAGAACCCCTGCACAAGCATCTAAAAGGATAAACCATCCTTCTTCTGCAGTTCCATATGGCCTCTAGGGTTTCTGCATAAATATGTACAGCTATCACTTAATCATCTCTTTCAGTACTTTACAAGTGGACGTTGAAGCTAAAACTTGAACCAAGTTGTACAGCCTTCATGAGAACATCTCTAGAGACCTTCAAAGTAAAATTCCGAGGATTTTGAGTTTTTGGCCCTAGGGTTTCTAGGGTGTCGAGATTTTCTACAGAATCTTGATCCTAGGGTTTCTGCAACTTCTTGAAGAAATGTTTTCAACTCAACAAGCATTCCTGCAACACTATCAAAGTTGATTGTTGGAAGTCATAAGCCTAACAAAATCTAAGGTTACTAGTCCAACCTAATCATTAGGTTTTCTAAATCCAGTTGGCGAGAGTCTGAGAAAAAATCTGAACAAATGAAGAAAAAAACTTTAGTAGAAGATAGGCTTGATGGAGAAAGCAACTTCAACTCCTGGAAATCAAGGCTTCAGGTCACCCTTGAAGAATATGACCTTTTGGATGTGACAACTAAAACTTTACTAGATACAATTACTGATGAAGAGAAGAGTATAAGAAAGGAAGAAGATGTCAAAGCAAGAAAAATAATCATCTACTCAGTAAGAGATCATCTCTTACCTCATATTTCCAACCTGAATACAGCTTATGAAATGTATGAATCATTAAAAGAAATGTTTGAAAGTGACAACACTCTCAGAGCTCTTACCTTGAAGAGCCAACTTCAAAGTACCAAGATGACGAAAGGTGATATAGTTTCTATCTTCTTTATGAAGATACCAGAGATTAAAGAACAACTATAAGCCATTGGAGAAATCATGTCCAACAGAGAAATTGTCTTATCCACTCTCAACAACCTTCCAAAACATTGGGAGCCTTTTCTTCAAAATATCACTGGAAGAGAAATTCTACCAACCTTTGATCGTTTGTGGACAGATTGTACTCAAGAAGAACTTAGACTTATAAATAGAGGAGTGGAAGACTCCCCTAATGAAAATCATGCTCTTGCACTTCATACAAAGCAGGAAACAAAAATTTGTGGCCTTGAGTACCACAAAAGTAGAGTATATAACATCAAGTGTGCGAAGAAATGTGGCTTCACAAGCTTCTGATAGATTTACTTGACCATGAGATGGATTATATGATGATAACCAGAGTTGTGTGTAAATCTCTTTGAGAACCCAATGTTTCATGATAGATCGAAACATTTTGAGATAAAATATCATTATATCAGAGACATTATGTAGAGGAAAATAGTACACATGTAGTACCTTCCTACACATGAGCAGATTGTATACATCTTCACCAAATTAGCTTGGTCAAGAATACCTCCCTAGTTGAGAGGGATTGTTGATGACTACAGCTAAGACAAATTTCAAAGTACATCCATGTGAGACTTGGCATGATGAAGAATGTCTCCCTAGCTGAGAGGGAGTGTTGATGATTACAGTTACGTGAGACATTCTCCATGACATATATTGATTGAGTCAACCTGAGAGAGAGACCCTAAGATGGGCATGTGGTTCCTATCTGAGACAGAGTTGGAACGTAGAGATGGCCTCCTCCTTACAGAGAGTTGAGAAGAAATCCAGATGATTCTCATGTGTAACGTAGTGAGAAATGATATCTACAGAGTTGGACGTGCCTGTGGCTGAGCACAAGGTGAACGTGTGAATTCCCATTGAGTTGGGTGCATCGTCATGAGAAAGAGATGAATATGATGTATTATCCTCCTTTGAGAAAAGAGTTGATATGATGAACTCCCGATGACTCTCCTGTGTAATGCAGTGGGAAAGAAGATATGTTGAGTACATGTGCATGTGGACAAGCACAGGTGAATGTGATCCTAGTGGCTGAGAACTAGTGAGAGTGGTTCTCTTGTGTAATGCAGTGAAACGGAGATATGGGCATCCCTATGGATGTGCCCCTAGTTCTTGAGCACTAGTGGGTGTATGATATCCATTGCTATATTTTTCAAGAGTCAGACCTGCCTGTAACCCTAATTGTAATGTAAAGGATACAAGTCGACCCCGCCTTAATGTAATTGATAATTAATGTAAAAGATAATTAATCTGGTTATTATTAATTATATTGTGAGTTAGAGAGGTCGGACATGTTGTGCCAATAGACACTTATGTTGATAGGTGAATTCTAATATAAGTAAAGGTAGATTCCCCATTGAGGAATCATATCTTTTGTGTGTGTTTGGAAATTTCAGAAAGTACATCTGCTTGGGAAAAGTGCACGTCTCTCTTGGGCACTAGTCTTCTAGGGTTTGCAAGCACCCTCTTGTGTGCTATGTTTTCTTGGTGGTGAAGGTATTTCTCTTGAAGAATATAGAAAAGGATTTGGTTGGGTTTTCTTCCATTGTTGAGAAGGGTTTCCCAGGATACTTTGTGTGTTCTTGTGCATGGTGTTTCTTCTTGTGATCTTGGTTGTTGCAACATAATTGGTTATGGTTTAAGTAAAATGTTAAAATGGAATGAACTTCATGCTTAAACCTTGTCTATTGAAAAATCAACAATGCATGCTACCATGCCCTAGCCCAAATTCAAAGAATACGTACCAAAGTTTTGATATGAATGTTTTATAATTGCTAACACACATTTGAGTGCTTTCTCAATGCTTGTAATAATATAGGATCCATTGATAATGATGTATGCATGTGCTTGTTTGTTAATTAATTGAAGGGTAGGGCCTATATTGAGTTCTTTGATTTGCCTCCTAATATCTTCTCTTCATGGGATGAATTTGTTTATTGGTTCAAATCCACCTTTGGAAAAATTCAAAGTTCCATCGTTGGTAAAGAACTACAAAAAATTGTCTTGCAAACTAGATGTGACTACCAAGACTTGCAATCTAGCCTTTACAAATATGTACAACCTCATTACAAAAGTGATTATGCCCATTAACTAAGAATAAAGTATACATTATTATAATACCCCACCTTTTGCATATCAAGACCATTTAGAAGAAATGAATGTGACCGATTTAGGATTTTCATAGTAGACTTGTTTGGGGTTTGAAGAACAATATTTACGAACATGTATGACCCTAGAATACCGTGACAAGAAGATTGGAATGCATGCAATATTATAGCTGACCCAAGAGATGAATAGCCACATGATTTCTTTTTAAAGGAGGATAGTTACTGACGTAGCTCCATAATAGTGTTTTCATCCTTCACCTAAACCCCTTTCTTGAGCTTTCCATACAAATCATTCACCTTCTCTCTTGTGGTGCAATATGTGAGGACAATATTGCTATGGATACTTGTGAATTTTCATGCTAGCCAAAGAATGTTTACATAGGAACAAACATATGCACACTAAAGAAACCCTTGATTGGGTTGATGGTAATGATGAATTCTTTGTTATTACAACAAGGCTTTTGGGCTCGAAGTAAGTCCAATTTGCCTCAAAATAGCAAAGTAAATGTTTTTGTTCGAAGTAAGAATGCAACCAGTGCTTCTAGGGTTGGAAATTATGCTACATCTGCCTAGAAAAGAACAAATCAATAATGTTATTCAACCCTCCAAAACATCATTTCCAACACCCAACATGTTCCCCTACAACATTGTAAATGATTTGGTGTCTATTAAGGATAACATGGCCATGTTTGATGCTCTCATATTTCTCGAGCATTAAAATAATATTAATAAAGCCTTGGTTTTCATTTCACAACCCAAGAAACACCACCCTTCCCAAGGTTGTCCAAATAAAATTTTCATCCCTTCAAGAAGAGGAAGACCTAAATGAGGAGGTTGCAACTACTTGTTCTTTTGGGATTGCACAGAAAATTAACCCCCATTTTTATGTGTCAATGAAAATATTTGATAACATAGCACATTGTTGGCTTGTAGATGGAGGTTCAAGTCCTAATGTCATGTCCAAAGTTATCATGGAACAACTTGGACTATTAGGTACAAATGAAACTCTTAGAAGCATGCTTGATTTTAATAATAAGCATCAATGATCCAAGTGGATATTAGTGGCCACCCACCTATTCCAACTAGCTCAAAACAGTTTTCTGGCAAATTACATTTTTTAGTAGTTTTTTGGTTCCTAAACTTCCAGGGCCATTTTGAGGGCCTAAATGAAGGTTTTTCGGGAGCGAGCTCCTCAATGATATCCAAAGGCTTTCATATAGTCCCCAAAATGAATCTCCTCGACGATACCTTTCCAACGAGTTATCATGCACCCCAAACTGAGATCGTATGCCAAAGTTACGCCCTCGGGAAGTTGATACACCAAACTACCCAAAACAGGGTCCACAAAATTGTTGGCTTTTCATCTTTCGGGGTAAGGGTTTTGGATTTTCTTTATGATAAAAATGCCTTTGGAGCCTCATTGTAAAATCATCTTCTTGCAAATGTGAGTAGTCGTCACATCTCTTCTCAGAGATAAGTTTTCACCATTCTAGCGAGTCTTTCACTCTGTATTTCTACAATTTTGTACATTTATCTCATTAATATAAATTGTGTTAATGTATCTTTTTATTTATGGTTGCATCTCTCATATATTTCTAGATATCTGAGTTATCTCTGTACATTTCTTTATTATATCTTCGTTCTCATTTCATGTTGAAAATAATCTGGATCAATGGTATTAGAGCAGACTCCTCTTGATCATTTTTCAGTGCATGTCCCCTATGAGGTCCGAGTATAGAAATTTGGTTCTCAAGCCTGTCACTCTTGAGGACAATTTCTCTCACATGCCCAACAAAACCGTCATGGTAGAAGAAAATAAAAACGATGGAGTAGAATATTATATCAATATGTTGCTTGAGCAATCTCTCATGTGACAAAGGGACGAAATGATGGAGAATTTTTCCCACGTCCTTCAACACTTGTCGATAGCAACAGATGCATATTCATCAAGCGACAACTTTGGAAGCACCTCTCCTTTCAAGGTACAGGTTAATTTTGATACTCTCATATTTGAAGGTCATATAAATGTGGATGCCCTAGACAAATGGTTAAATCTGCTAGAAGGTTATTTCTCTGTTCACAATTTTTCCGACAGGGAAAAGATCACTTTCACACTCCTTAAGGATCTCCCCCATGTCAAATAGTGGTGGGAAAATTACTGGGAGAAAAGTTCCACAGAGGAGTCTGGAATATATGGGGTCGAGCCCACTTGGGATTTTTTGTGGATGTAGTCAAGGAACAATATTACCCTGTTGGAAATTACGAAGACCAGTACATGAGATGGACCACACTGCATCAAGAGAGGGGGCAAGTTGTGCCAGAGTTCGCCAATACCTTCCATAGTTTGCACACCAAATTGGGTATCAAAGACTCTGAGCGACATTTGGTTATGAAACACTATGGGGCTCTACACAGATACATCCAAACTGAAATGGATTTTCTGGACATCTCATCACTCAGTGTTGCTTATCGATATGTTGTTAAAATCGAGCAAAAATTTAAGCACCATAACAAGCGGGAGTTCGGGTCTACAAATATGCAATAACCAAAGTATGGTAAATACAACCCTAATAACCATCCTTCAGAAAACCAATCCAAGCCATAGGAAAATAAGGGTAACGGAAAGACAAAGAAGGACACTGGAAAATGGTGTGATTTCCACAAAATCTCTTGGCACAAAATCGATGAATTTCACTCAAAACAATCATTGGTGGTCGAGATCAAAGACAATGCGCTGAACCCTGATTAAGAAAATATTGGTAGAAAATAGATCATCGACACACACCCCACTGTTGTTGTCATGATCACAACAATTCAACTAGGAGAACCAACATATCCTAAAGAGGGGGAGCGCCTCTTTAATTCAAAGATGTGGGTGAAGGGGACCCCGTTGCATTTCATTATTGATAGTGGAAGCCAGAAGAACCTCATCTCAGCAGAGGTCGACAAATAGTTGGGATTGTCAACAACACCACACCTGCAAGCATACAACATTGGGTGGCTTCACCAGGGATGAGATATTTGTGTCAGCGAGTAGTGTCGATTGTCATACGACATCCAACCCTTCAAGGATGAGGTATTATGTGATGTTTCCCCAATGGATGTATGTGATGTTCTTTTGGGTCATCCATATATGTGGAAGTGCCATGTTATTTATGAGTCTCAACCTTGTAGTGTCATTATTACTCTAGGGATTCATCTGTATAGGATACCAGAGGTAGTTCCAACTACTGTCCCACCTAAACAGTGTCGCAAGGTCGTATCTCATACTACAAAATTTAGCTTCTTCACAATCTGTTCAAAAGGTGAATAGAAGAACACCACAACCACTACAACCTCAATCCAAGCACCTTCTTTTCAACAGAAGAAGGTCAGAAATATTGAATCCAATCACAAGGATTCCTTCTTCACATAGTCATCTCATGTATCCATACTTTTTTAAAAGGTCTATCCCTTCCAACCACAAGTTTGTGATAGCCTTCAACAAGCTAAGCAGTGCAACTTCTCCAGCAAGGCAAGCAGATCATCAAGGTTTAGATTCAACAAGGGCTTCCCCCTCTCCCCCGGGAACTCAACGCAATGGAGACCATTGCTTCCTAAGGAGGGAGGATTGATTAGGTGGATATCAGTGTCCACCCACCTATTCCAACTAGCTCAAAACAATTTTCTAGCAACTTACTATTTTTAGTAGTTTTTTGTTTCCTAAACTTCCAGGGCCATTTTGAGGGCCTAAATGAAGGTTTTTCGGGATTGAGCTCATCAATAATAGTAAAAGGATTTGAAATAGTCCCCAAAATGAATCTCCTTTATGATACCTTTAGAACAAGCTATCGTGTGCCCCAAACAGAGATTGTATGCCAAAGTTACGCCCCCAGGAAGTTGATACACCAAACTACCCAAAACGGGGTCCACAAAACAGTTGGCTTTTCATCTTAAGGGGTTAGGTTTTGGGATTTTCTTTATGATAAAAATGCCTTTGGAGCCTCATTGTAAAATTATAATCTTGTGAATGTGAGTAGTCGTCACATCTCTTCTCAGAGATAAGATGCAACCATTCTAGCGAGTCTTTCACTCTATATTTCTACAGTTTTGTATATTTCGCTCATTAATAGAAATTGTGTATTATTTTATCTCTGTGCTTATGGTTGCATCTCTGATATATTTCTAGATATCCAAGAGATCTTTGTACATTTATTTATTATATCTCCACTCTCATTTCATGCTGAAAATAATCCGGATCAATCAATCCACCATCAGAGAAGTCAAAAACATAACCCTAGTCACATGTGCTTACCCCAATATTCAAACTACGTGTTCAAGTAATGGACATCAGTGTGAGAAAATATTCTATCATTATAGGACATTATCAGAAAACCTTAAGTAGTAGCTTCTATTTGAGCCTCCATGGCACTCATCTAATCATTCCTAGAAAATCTAAAAACGTCATTGTTTGAATGGAAGAGAGAATAATCCCTTGAATTGAATGTCTCTCACAACATTGATTCTGATTTCATCATGTACTATGATTATTGAAGAAGAGAACATTGACAGTTTGGATCCCATGCCCAATTCAAATAATCATGCATGAAACATGCTCTTTGATTATGTTTGTTCAATTGAAGGATGTGGTGCAAACATTGTATTATGCTCTCCCTTAGGAAAATGGCACCATTTTTCTTATCGATTGAATTTCCCTTGTAAAAATAGCATCATTGAGTCTGAGGATTTCTTTTTAGGTTCAAAACAATATAAAAAATGTATATCTAGGCATTTGATTGTTTTTGGTGCTTCCTAACTAATTATCAATTTGGTTAAATGCATATATTCTCCTTCCAAAAGACTACTCAAACATTACATTCAATTGGCTTGGATCTTATTGGGAATTTCTTGTCTTTTAACTTAAGCCACATTCATATAAATCTAAATGAAATTGCTAATAATCTTGTGACCTTAACTACAATTACTAATAAGAAAATGCTAAAAGATCAACAAGATTACTTTGTAGTTTTAGTGTATAGACCTCATGCCCCCAACAATGAGAAGTCTTGGTAAGTCTTCCAAGATCATGAAGAAATATGTTTTTATTTTTATTTTGAATGATAAGTAGGTGGATGGTAATACCATCCATATTGAAGAAAATAAGTATCCCAAGGGCTTGATTCCTTTGTAAAATATGTTTTCCTGGGCTAGTGATGTTAGTAGTAAAGTTAACTCTACCTAAGAAACTTCTTGGCATAAGGTAGTGGAAACCATACTTGTAAATATTGTTGGGTATGTGTTATATTATTAGCACGACTAGTAGTAGCGTCTGCTACATTTCACCGGGCGTGTGGCGGGGTTTGAGGGGGCATCACCATGCCCCCACGAGAAAAAAAAAAATCCTCGGGAAACATGTTTTATTTTTGCCTCGTTTTTTGTGTCGCCTCAATTTTTGTGTCCATTGTTGGACAGTTTTTCGGCACATGATTTTTTGTCGATGGTTTTCTATTTTCGGTTAAGGAATTAGGGTTGTTGACTAATCCAGGTCATTGGTTTAGGGTTTTGGATGTCGTTGGCTCCTATATGTATATTGTATTGTAAACAATGTATCACTGTGAATGAATATAGAATATGTTGGTTTTCTCGGTTTAGGTTTCCAGGGGAAAAATCTTTGCGTAATGTGTGTATTTTCCATTGTATCTTTTTTGTTCTTTTACTGAAAATCTATTTGCAGTAAATATTGTACAAGGTTAAAATCTACATTTGGTATCAGAGCTTTGTTGGCTTCAGGGGGACGCCTTTGTGGTCAAGGGTTTGGCACGTGACTGTGATAAGCCTTGTTATAGTGGGAGATTTGTGGTATTGAATTTTCAGGTGAAAAGAAATGATGAGCAGTTCAAAAATGGAGATCGAGAAGTTTAATGGGAAATGTTTTGAGTTGTGGAAGCTCAAGATGGAATATATGTTGGTGGACAGAGATTAGTGGATTGTGGTGGATCCAGGTATTGCACCTACAGGAACTTCAGCAGATGACTGGAAAAATTTGGATTGGAAGGCGAAGAGCAAAATATGACTATCTCTTAGATTCAGTAGTACTGAATGTGTCAGAGGAAGCTATGGCCAAATATTTATGGGATAAATTGGGGAAGTGGTATTAGTCTAAGTCCCGAGTAAATAAACTATTCATGAGAAAGAAGTTGTATAACTTGAGGATGAGAGATGGAGACTCTGTGGCAGAGCATTTGAACGCCATCAATACTATGTTAAGTCAGTTTGTATCTGTTGAGATTAAAATTTCAGATGAAGATAAGTGTATCAGTTTATTGTGCTCTTTACCAAACTCGTGGGATAGTTTGGTTGTGGCCATAGGTAGTAATACAAATTCCTTGAAGTTGATGAAGTGGTCTCATCCTTGTTGTCGGAGGAGATGAGACAGAAGAACATGGAAGGACAGAGCATAGATGAATTATTTGCAAGAGGACGCTGCTAGGAAAGAAATATATCTAAGTCCTCAAGTGGGAGATCTAAGTCTAAGGAAATAGTACATATTGGAAAAATTTTGACATTCTATTTGCGACATTATGGACAAAATTGGCCATACTGTCGAAAGATAGAGGAAATTTTAATTTTTTTTCTCCATATTTCCCGATAACGTCGCTCTTGCGACATACTAAAAAAACATGTCTCTCTTGCGATGAAGGTAGGAAGACATCGCTCTTGCGTCGACATTGCATTTTCGTCTCTCTTGCGATGTTGGTAAAATATTTTTCGCACTTGCGATGTTATGGAAACTAGGTTTTCCCCATCCCAATGGTCACCTAGTATTTGACCAAGTCAACTTTGACTTGGCCAACGATCGTCGGAATTGCGGTGTTATAAAATCTATAAATATGTTGCATTTTATGGATGTTGCAACAAGTTTGCTATAATAATGACAGTTCAAAAAGGGTATAAGTCGGTCTTCTTGGCGAACAAAAAATAAGTATTTTTTTTAGTATATGTATGTGGGGAAGAATGTCAGAAAACATTAGAGGTGGGAAAAAAATTAAAGAGGTTGAAAAGGGTGACGTTAAATGTTATTTCCCTTGCAAAAATTGTTGTACTAGACGTCCCGAAAGAGTTTTAATAGAAACAACTAAAAAACATTGTAGAAAATATGAGCACATGGACGGGGGATCAAATGAATATTGTCCCATGGTAATTAGCTATATATACATTCATTATTTGTTTTAAAATTTATTGTATTCTCAAACTTTTATATTGTTTTATACATGCACTAATTTTTCATGATTGTTTGTAATTATAAAGCTAGATTTCCCCCCTAACTTTATGCACAAAGCACCAAGTAGTAGCAGAAATGATGTTGTACAAGATGAAGAACTTGAAGCAGATAATTAAGATCAAGTTAATGATCCGATGGAAGGAGATGACAATAATAACATAGTTCAAGATGATGGAACAAATCAAATGATCCAAGACTTATTCGGTCATCCAGATGAGGATCATGGGGATAGTAGTGATGGTATTTATGATGAACCTTTGATTGAAAAGGAAAATAAACAACTTTATAAAGGGTCAAGAGAAAATCTTCTCTCCACTACATTGTTGTTGGTGAACTTAAATTTTACAAATCATTTTTCGAACACTTGTATGACAGAGATCCTAAGGTATGTAATATGTTTCATCACATCTACATAAAGGTTGACTTTTCCCCATTTTTTTTAGTGTTAATTAATGTGTAAAATAAAAAATCAATATTTACAATTATTATTCTTTACATTAACTATTTATTTTTTATGTTTTAGATTGTTAGGTGAATTTATATTACCCTTGTCAAATATTTTACCTCACACATATCGAGATTTACATGCCATTATGAAAGACATTGGAATGGAGTATCAAAGTATAGATGCATGTCCTGATGATCATATTATATATTATGGACAACATGCATCGAAAACAGAATGCCCGGTATGTGGTATCAGTAGATATCGAACCGATCAAGTAACAAAAATGGTCCCTCGAAACGTTCTCCGACATATTCTCATAATTCCACATTTGCAACGAATGTTCAGGTGCCAAAGCATAGCATAGTTTATGGATTACCATGCATGAAAGAGAATTGAATATGGCGTTCTTTGAATGCTTTCAAATGGTTATGCATTTAAGGAAATTGCTGCAAAATGGCCAGAATTTATAGATGAACCTCATAATGTTAGGCTTTCATTGGCAACTGACGATGTTAATCCATTTGGAGAGATTTGGTCTGTTTACTTAGTGTGGCCTATTTTTGTTATCAACAATAACATTCCTCCTTAGATGTCAATAAATAGGGAGAACATAATGTTGACAATGATTATTCCAGGTATTTGTTTACATTAATTTTTTGAATTTAAATTTTTCATTTTTCTCTTTTTTTGCATAACATATTTTATTTATTTATTTATGTATATATACATACCATGGTAGTAATTTAATGTAATTTCAAAAAATTAGGTAAGTACCAAGTTAAAGATATGAATGTGTACATCGATCCTCTTATCGACGAGCTACTAAATTTCTGGGAGGGCATCACTATGTATGACATCTGTAAACTAATTGGGCAGAAGAGATTTCAATGTTGTGGAATACTTTTATTGACAATTCATGATGCCCCAGGACTAACACATTTTTGTGGTATGTAACGTTCCATATTGCACGCTTGAATAGTATATAATTAATTGAATATATCATGCATGTTGTTTAAATAATCATTTTGTATATTAATAATTCACATTAATCCATCTGTTGCAGGTCTTCAAACAAAGGGTAAATTTGCATGTTCAGTTTGTGGTCGTAAGATGAAATATCGTCGGTCAAAAAGTTTAGGAAAGGAGGTGTTTGATGAGTATAGACACTTCCTCTCTAAGAACCATAAGTATTGTACTATTGAAAAAGATATTTTGAATGGGAAACATGAGACTAGACTAAAACCACAAAGAATGACACCTCGCCTATGGAAGTTGGCATATGATAGAATTAATCCTCGAGGTATGCATTTTGTTTATGTAACGTAAATGGAATCATGTTTTGAAATTTTATTTTAATTATTCATTTTATTTTACCGCATTTGATAAATAGTGTTCTGATTTTTTTTATGCTTCATCAATGTCGTCGTCGTGAAGGTAGTAATAATGGGCTTCCACGAGGAATGAAATGTTATCCCACTCAATTCATGAGGTTGCCTTACTATAAGGACCTAAAAATATTTCATTTATTTGATACAATGCATATTGGGAAGAATGTGACAGAAAATTTATGGTGAATCATAGATGGCAGGAGGGATAATGAAAAAATTGTCAAAATCTGTAATGACATTCGGGAAGCAAATCATGCAATGAAAAGTGTGATCCGATCAAATAATGATGGAGACAAAAACAACCTTCCATGGTTATTAATAGAGCAACAAAGCAATGATGTAAAAGAGGTCATTCAAAAAATTAAATTTCCCATAGGTTTTTGTTCAAACATAAAAAAATATCTTAACTAAGAAAGGTGAATTTGGTGGGGTAAAAACACATGATTGGTATACCTTCATTAAGGTAATTAATCATTTTAGTATTCATATTTATATATTGGTCGTATACATTTTTTGAGATTTTTATTTTTTTGTCTAGTTTTGAACAAGTAACGATTTGTTTTTATTGTTACAGTATGTTCTACCTCTATCTCTCCCAAACGACTTTGACAACAACGTTAAACAAGTTATATATGATCTTGGAAAATACATGAGGTAAGTAGTTGCAATATATATGCAAAAAAAAAATCAATTTCATATATATTGATGGTTGTCATTGAAAGAAATCCATGAAGATGATATAAAGTATTGGAAGACAGAAATTCCTCGGCTAATGTGTGAAATGCAAAAGTATCTACCTCCACCATTTTCCAATGCACAAGAACACTACCTCATACACCAAGTTGAGGATATTGAAATGTGTGGACCTGTACACACAAGGTCAATGTGGATGGTGGAGAGGCACTTGAAATCATTGAAGGCTTTGGTTAGACAAAGAGCACATCGTGAGGGTTCTATGGTGGAGGGATATATGGTATATGAATCCATGGTGTATATTAGTCAGTATCTTCCTAAATTAGCAACGCGAGCTATGCATGTAGTGGATTTCATTTGGGATGTGAACTCCATCAAATTTTTTGAAAGGGAGCAGTTGTTGGGGAAAGGTACAATGAAGAAAGTGAGAGGTAATTAAATTGTGGATTTTTTTAATAAATATACTTTTTTCATTTTTTTGTGTATATGATCATACTCATTTAATATTTATTCTTTCATCATTTATTAATATTTACCATGGTTATAACTAATATTTAATATTGGTGAATTGCTCAAGATTGGGATGCACTACATTTATACATTGCAAACAATCTTGACTGGATGAAGGTATGGATTTATAGATGTAAAGAACGTCATGGAGGTAGGTTATCATGGAAAGAATTGTCTGAATTGGTTAGAGAAGCTTATCGTAATGGAGATTCTGATGTTACATAGAAGGAAATAGATTTAGAATATTGTTTGAAAGATGGAAAGGCAAGCAAATTCACAAATTTTATTCAGTTATTTTATATTATATTAATGTGACTGTAGGTGTGTTTTTTTCATATTATACTTTCCAAGTTATATAAATTTATTTATTATTAATTGGCAATGCATCTTTTACATGTCTGGCATATTGCAGTTGAAACACCACAAGGCCATGTGGTGCAATGTTCATAAATTTCGCATCAAACAGTTGGATGAAACCATAAAAAATTCTGATAGTGGGATAACTGCAGTATTCCAGGTCACTAATGTTTCCTCTAGGAATGACAGACACATATTGAACAAATTTCAACGTTGGCCCCATTCATTGCTCACTATGCAGGGTCAATGCATGACATTTGTGGTGGGTGAATTGAAGCTTATACGACATCAACTCGACTTGGTAATTCAATAATAATAAAAAGTGGTTAAATCCACTTTAACCAAGAGAATCAACAATAGAGCCACTTGAGTTAATGAAGTCAATTTATTTATGGTTCATCCATTGGGGTTGCAAGATGGGAATAAAACATACTAGAAATTGACATTAGCAAGAGGAATGAAAGAATGATTACGTTCAAAATTATTCAGTTTGTGTTGCTAGTGTTACCTCTCATTTTACATGAGGCCTACACTAGTATTTTTTCACTACTCTTGTGATTTTCATCAAAAATGTAGGTTTACAAGTTGATCTTTGGATGGCCTAGGGGTTTCATTGTTTTATGTCCTAGATCATGAAGGAAGATGTCCACTTATGGATGTTTCTTGCACTTATGTTTATGCTTATTATTGAGGACACCCACCTTTCTTGGAGCCTTATTGCACTTGATTTTGTTACAATTCCTCATGTGGGTGCCCCTCTTGCAAACTCACCTTGCGTTTCATTTGGGCACCCAACCTTGCCCAAGTCGTCTTGAAAAAGTTAATTCGAAGCCAAAATTGCTCCTTATCCGGCATTTGGCTCGTCCTCTTACCTAGTTCTCCCTTGTGTGGCCCTTTTCATGCCTTTCATGTGGGTGGGTGCACCTCTTGCAAACTCGCTTTGTGTTAGCACTAGGCATCACCTTCAGATTGCATGGAAGGCAAGCCCAATACCCATCAAGTTATATGTGAATGATAGAGTGTTTTAACGAGTCAAATGTAAAAGGACTCAAATGGTAATGTTCTAACTCAGACAACAGGGCCAGCATGCACCAACAATTAAGGTCTTGGCTAAATTCTATCAGTAGTTTGGGAGTAAGTATGAATAGAGGGAAAACTTGAGTGAGAGGAGTGTAGGGACTGCTGCAAACATCAGGTCTACAAAAGTCCAAGGAAGAAAGATTCTAATCACAAGATCTTCTTGACAGCAGAAACTAAGAAATATAATTAAACATCGTGATAATATAATGATCAAACATCCACCATCACATCACCACAATATTTCATGTCAATCCTTCAAAGCATGAATATTTAGCAACAAAAGCAAATAGACTGGAAAGGAAGTTGATTTCTATTAGACAAAAAGTCTTAATTCCAGTACATCACTAGATCATAGTTACTTCATCAAAATATTACAAAATAAAGGGAGCCTTGCTCAACCATCCAAACCTCCTAAAGAAATTGATCTATCTATTTATAACAAGAAAGGGAGGCAATAGTTGGAGGTACGAGCTGGCCTGTTTCCCTTGAAAATCTGTAAACATTTATTTTTTCTAACAACTAGAATAACAACCTATGCTATAAAATAGGGAAATGTTGGTGACTAATCCAATCATGCTTCTAACTGCTTTGATCCTCTTTTGTTGCTCAACTCTTGTTTTTCCATGTATCCCTTTGGAGCCTACAGTTGTCTTCAAAATGTTAGCTACTACTTCTGTAACTTTCTCCATTATCAACTTATCCAAAAAGTTCTTGGCCTAGTCCTCCTAGATTCCTGGTGTTTCCTAGCAATTTCCTAGGGTAGAAACTCTAGGTAGTGCATCGTAAAACGTAATAAGGAGAGAAGGAAACACCTGTAGGTAGTGCCATGGTGTTGCGTATATGCACCAACATTGGTCCTCTGTTGAAATATTAGGTAGCGCCCGTGTGTTGCACCTGTAAAATATTTGGTAGTGCCATTAGGTAGTGCCCCTGTGTGTAAAAATTCTCCCTACCAAATATTACGTAGCGCTTGTGGGTAGCGCCACTGTGTCTCACCCTTATGTCGATTATGTTCTCTATGTAATATTGTGCAGCGCCTTTACATAGCGTCACTTACGATGTGTCTTCATACAAGTTTGGGTAGCATTGCCAAAACGCAGTGCCTTTCAATCTTGAATATGTACCGAGCAGTATGTGTCTATTCATGATGACAAAACCATTTTACGTAGGTGCCTTTTACCACTGGGTGAAGATATCACTTAGAAAAAATTCAAAATCCAGATAGCTAAACGCCTAGAAGCCTATATAGATGGCACAACTAATATTAGCACAATGGTTAACCCTCCCAAAAATATACATCTTCAAAATGGAGCTTACCCTTTACTAGTTATTTTGTCATTTTAACACTTAAACCTCATACTCTTCCTAGTAGAAAGAGGATCTTCAATTGACACAATAGACTTCTTCTTTTTGGCATTTACAGGCTTCTTCTGCGTAGTTGTGCTCTTCTTAGTTGTTAGTTTATCATCCTCAATGGCAGCTTCGACCAACACCTATAAATTCGTTTGGGATACCTTGTCTTGAAAGTGTTTTAGCTCTGGCTTTAACTTCCTATTCTGAGACTAGAAGCCCTTGTTTTGTCTGTAAATATTTGTTAGTTGTTTATGAAGGGGCATAGCCTTTCTCGCTGCAAACCTTGCCAAGTCAAGGGTATGATTGTAGCCAACCATGAGCTCTTCCATCTGAGCCAAGTGGACCTTGTCTTCTGCTTTAAGACGAGCTATTTATTTTCTTGCATCTTTGAGCTGCTTGATAAGTCTTTTGTAGGTCTGACTGTCAAGAGGGATAGTGGCATGCTCAATATTAATAGGATTTTCCTTCAACTCCTCTTCCTCCTACATGGTAAGTGTCTTGTCCACCTCATCAGGTTTCTCAGTGGCCTTACTCTTACCCTTCTTTCTCTACATAATGGTTTCTTCATTTCTTACCACAAGCTCCTAGAAGTGTTTCACAGGGGTTTCCTCTTTTCTCTCCAAAGGTCTTTTAATACCTTTACCATTCTTCTTTTGTACAAGGGTTTCTAATTTCTCCTCTACAGGATTTTCAATATTTTTCCCCTTCTTATTTTGAACAGGAATCTCTGGTAAGGACTGCTCTCTATAATCCTCCTTAGGAATTGATGACCTTGTGAAAGGTCTTTTACCTCTAATTTCAACTGCTAGAGGAGAAGGGGAAAACATAAGCTTCTTCCCTCTCTTAGATGTAGCTTTGGTAGAAGGAGGCACCTCTTCTAACCTTGGTGGAGGAGGTGGTGAAAAATCTCTGTGTGGAGAAGGACAGACTTCCTCCTCAACTTCAATGACCTACTTGTTGACCTCTGACACTTGAACATGGGCTCTACCCTTTCTCTTCCTACTCGTCCCTGCTTTGGTAGCATTGGTAGGTGACAATGAACTTGCCCTCTGTGATTGAGGAGTGGGTGCTAAATCCAACTTAAAATGAGAGGTAACCACAAAATTCTCCCATGAAGTATCTTTCTTGTCCAATTCCTCAGATACTAGCATTATGATTAATCCAGAGTGGAAAAGGCTAGAATCCACATCTTTAGATTTGGCCTGTATCATGTTTGACATCTTACCTATACTACTCAACAAGTAATAAGGAATATCCATCTCAACCTTACCATTAAAATGTAGCAACAATCTTATTGGTACTAGTATAATGTGTTGAATCTCCCTTCACAGGTAAAGTATCTTTGTATGATCTTCAATAATCTGTCAAATTGTTCAATCAATTGGCTCCTTGGCATACTTTTGGATAGGTCACTGGCTTGATATTTAGGTTTAAAAAGATCTTTTTCATAATCTGAACTCAAAGCCATGGCTTTGAACCACTTTTCACCTATAATGGGGACCCCTGTTGTGGCTGATATGGAGGCTTCAGTCACTTCAAACTCCAAATACCCAACCTTAGTTTTCTTACCATCAAACTGCAATGCAAACTGTTTGGCTACCTCCGGATGGCCTCTTTGCATGTTCTAACAGAAGAAGAGGCACCCTACTCTTTGAAAGGCCTCTCTTTTCATGGGTTCTGTGTTAAAAAGAAGCATGTCCACTGGTTTTGTCCTAACTATCTTGCCTCCTTTATGTGCCTTCTTCGATTTAGGGGTCTCCATGACTCAGATTGAGGGCTTTGTAATGGTTTGGTAATGCTCAAAAGACTTTGAATGGGGTTTCAAGTATGCAAGGCTGACCCTATACAACTAAGTAAAACGTTTAATTTCGAGATGAAAGGAGGTAGGGGAAGCAAGGAGAGGTTAAGAAGCGCCTATGGGTAGCACAACACATATGCATAGGATAGACTAGTCTAAATCTTGCAACTTCAAGGGTTAAGGAAGACAAGAGAAATCTGACTCACATACGGGCCATGAGGTTTACAGGTCTAAAAAAGAGAGGAGATGAGGCTATCATACAAAGATGATTTTTTTTACTGCCGTGCAAACTCAACAAAACAAAACCCGATCACAAATTTCCTGTGAGGATTAATACACAGAGGAGGTAACAATGGATACCTGTGTAGTAGACACCTGTTGAGCTCTTCAATGCAATCATTGGATAAAATTGAGGAAACTTTGGCCTTGGAATCTCGCATAGTAGTAAGATTTGGTTGACATGTGGTCGCCTAATCAGAGATGGTGAACTCACGCAGTGCAACACTGTCGTGTTTTCAAAATTAGAAACTATTATCCAGGAACATGAATGCAATATCTTTTGAAGGCTCTTTAACCGACTTCTGGTGCTGAAAACAAGGGATATGGTATCGGTCATAGCAATCATGACTTGGGATGGCAGTATGATAAATGTGACGGGTGCTAAAGAACTGCATGATGAGTAGGCAGTGCTTCCAATTCAAAAATATGATTAGATAGGTGAGCGAGGACAATGAGGCATGATTTTGACGTCATGAGTGAGGAGAAAGGTGTGTCACATGAGCTTGATCATGGGAGGTATCAACCTAGGGGGAAATCATGAAAGAGACCAAAAAGAAAAAACCATGAGCTAAAAGGGTTCAAGGATCAAAAATCAAATTCATGATCAAAACATAAGCTATGACTCAAAAGTTTAGTCATCCAAGGTGTCCTATCAAACATAACTTTAAAGGGATGAAAAAACTACTTTTTATTTAAAAAATTAAAATCTAAGGCTTTAAAAAAGATAAAAACAAACTAAAAGACCCGAGGCAATTTAGTGTGATAACATTGGCTCCACAGGGGATGGCATGCCCTCTGCGGGCTGCTAAGAATGAGTAGATTCATTGCGTTATCCTAGGGCTATGGGGTCAGTTATTGAAATAAAAATAAAAAAGAAAATGATATTTACAATGACATGAAGAGCCACTCAAGGCTCAAGCAAAGTAATTTTTCAGAAAACGCCCATTGACACGGCCACCAAAAACCTCTTCATCCTCCATATTCTACAACTTGAAAGTGTTATTAGAGAATACCTCTGAGATTTTGAAAGGGCCAACCCATAAAGCTTAAAATTTATCGTTCTTTCCTTTATCTTGTCTCGGTGCATCCCACTTGAGCACTAGATCGCCCAATTGAAAATCCTCTTTGTTCACCTTCTTCTCGAATGCCCGCTTGATCTTCAGTTGATGATCATATGCCTTATCTACAATTTGTTCCCGAGTCTGTTGCACTTCAACCAACTGCTGAATCCTTCTGATCATATGATCTGGCTCCCCTTGATAATCCTGTAAGAATTTTTCTATAGGCAAGGAAAGATGAGAAGGGAAAACGGACTCAAATCCATACATCAGCTGGAAAGGAGAAAGACCCAAGGCCCTTTTCACTATCACTCTGTCAGCCCATAGAGAAAATTTGAGTTTCGAATCCCATGCCTTTTTGTTATCCTCTAACAGTTTTTTAATGATCTTTATAATGCTTTTGTTTGAGGACTTTGCAAGCCCGTTTCCCTATGGATAGTAAGGGGTAGAATGAATCAAAGTGATCCCAAACTATTCACAGAACTGAATGAATGGTTCAGCCTTGAATGACGCAACATTATTAGTGACGATTCTATCAGGACACCTAGACTTTGCTATGATGTCTTCTAGGAAACCAATGATCACTTTATGTGAAGTGTTCCTTGTGGGAATAACTTCGATCCATTTATTAAAGTAATCCATAGCAATTAGGATCCATCTATGTTGACCACTGGAAGTGGGATATATTTCCTCGATAAAATCCAGGCCCCACTGTTGGAATGGTCCTGAGGCTGCCACAGGATTCAATGACAAAGACTTAAGTTGTTGTTTTATGGAAAACTTCTGACACTTAGCATAGGCTCTAATATTAGCACAAACATCCATGAACAAACTGGGCCAGAAGTACCCAGCTCTGAGGATATTGTATGTCATGGTTCTTCAATAATGATGCCCCCCACATAAACTGTCATGAAAATCAAACATAATCTTTTGGGCTTCTTGGGGATCTAGGCATCTCAAAAGCACTCCTAATGGATCCTTCCAATACAAATTTTGATCAATGAAGCAGTACTTTATTGATTTGAGTTTTAAGGCCCTCACCTTGTTTCTTTCCATACCACTTGGGGGCTGTAAATTTTGTAGAAAAAATATAATGTCCTTGTACCAGCTACAATCTTCCAATGTAGAAATTACTTGAGGGCCTTTATCATTCATCTCAACCTGCTGATTTTCTAAACATGAGTGAATGAAATTCACCCCCAGTGCTGAGAAATTTGATTTATCCCAGAACTTGGCCAAACCCTAGCCTTTAACTAATTTTGTGGGCCTAATCTCCAAATCAAATTCAAATAGTATAGCAATCCACTTGCTATGTTTTCCATCAATATCAGGCTGAATAAGAATTTATTTTACAAAAAATAATGGAACATAAGCAATAACTCTTGAATGCAACACATAAACTCTGAAAGACTTAAGAGCTTTAACCAGTGCATAGGCTTGCTTGTCCATAATTTCATACTTTAGTTATGCATCTCTTAATGCCCTACTGAAAAAGGAAATGGGTTGTTCTAAGCCTTCAATGTTCTTCTGCAATAGGACGGTTGCTACTGTATCAAAAGAGGCAAAGAAAAAATAAGAAAGTCCTTGGAGTAGTTGAGGCTGACAAGAACCGGGGCTTCTGTCAAGGATTTATTTATTTGATCAAAAGAATCACGGGCCTCAACAGTCCATTTGATTTCACTATCCTTCCTCAGCATGGATGTGATATACTTAACTAACTCAAAAAAATTTGACACAAATCTTCTCAAAAAGTTAATTTTTCCCAGAAAATATTGTACCTCTTTTTTAGATCTAGGGAGTGACAAAGTTTGTATAGCTTCAACCCTGCTGGAATAAATCCTTACCCCTTCAGCTGACACGATATGCCCCAATAATTTTCCTTCTTTCATGGAAAACAATTATTTTTTCGGATTCAAAGAGAGGCCAAATTTTCTGCATTTCAAGAAAACCTTTCTTAAATGATCACAATGTTCCTTATCAGACTAGGAATACACAGTCATTTTTTCCAAATAGATAACAAAAAACTTATCATTTTCTCCAATAAATGCTATGTCCATAGCTCGCTGAAAAGTTACCCCTACTTTCATCAAACCAAAGGGCATCTTAGCGTACATAAATGTCCCCCAGGGAGTGGTGAAGGCCATCTTCAACCTGTCTTCTGGAAAAACAAATACTTGATTGTATCCAGAGAATCCATCAACCATAGACATCCTGGTTGCTCTTGTCACCTTCTGTAATATGTGCTCCATCTTAGGTAAAGGATAATTGTCCTTTTTTGAGCTTCTGTTCAAATTCCAGAAATCGACACAAAGTTTGATTTCCCCATTCTTTTTTCTTACTAGGATCAAATTGTCCACCCATTCAGAATACCTCAAAGGAATGATAATTTTTGCATCTAAAAGCTTCTTAAATTCTTTCCCCATGACAGGCAACAACATAGGATTGATTTGCCTCAACTTTTTCCTGAAATGTCTGGTGTTTTATTTTAATGGGATCTTGTGCTCTATTATGCTTGTGTCATAAGTTCTAGGATCTTCATAAGTCCAAGAAAATACATCAGCAAATTCTTTCAACAACTTAGTGTATTCTGCCCTCTGCTTTTCTGATAGGTTGCATGACAGTTTGACATATCTTGGATCCTTTTCAGTTCCCACATTGCACTCAGTGATATCATCATCATCAATGGATACCTTCCCTTTCAATGCCACATCATTCCCATCAAATAATCTTTCCAAAGGAACTAGTCCCTTTGGTATATGATTACTAGGCAGCTGCACAATATGATGATTAACAATTTTATTGAGGAAAACATCAGCATGAGGAGTGATTTCTAGATCATGATCCTGATCAATGTGCAATGCATAAAACTCATCAACAGTCTCAAGAAAAATTTTAAGTTCTAAATCATCTTCGAGCACCTTCCAATATTTTACATTGTTCGGTATAGAAGGCCTGTATTTGACTTCTACATCATACTTGATTTTTGGTGGTATGGGAATTCTGAAGTTGTTTGCTGATACAGCTAAAGAATCAACCACAGTAATCTCTTCTCTAGGAATGAATGATATATTAAAAGTAAAGAAAAAACTGTCCACTAAATCCCATACTTCATTTATGTAAGATCTAAGCCTAGGATGCTTTGTTTGATAAATATTTTTAATCTAATGGACTATCAATTTAGCATCCCCAAATACCGACAACTCCACTATCCCCATATTTTTTGCTTCCCTCAAACCCAAGACAAGAGCCTCATACTCTGCCACATTATTAATAGTCTCAAATTATAGTTTCTATGACAAAGATATAGTTTCTTGAGTTGGTGAGACAAAGCTCACCCTAGCACCAATACCTTCCTTGGAAGAGGCTCCATCAAAGAACATCTTCTAGACAGAAGTAGTTAAAGGAGGCTCTTTAGAAAAGTTGATGGACTTTTTTCTAATTTCTAAAGGATCTTTTGGGGCATCAGTGAGCTACAAAATACTATATCCGAGATTTGTATCAAAAGAAAAAACAGGGTGATTGGTGGGGTTTTCTTCATCACTAATGATGTAATCCAATTGAGCTTCCCTGTAAAGTCTTCTATACTCTCCCCCAAAAACATGAATAGTAGCATAAGAGAAATCCATCTGCAAGGTTCCCCCAAGTATTTTTATCCAGGATCTTGATAAGAGCATACCAAACTTGGGGGGAACATCAGAAACTATGATATCCATAAGTATACTCTTCATGGGTAGCTGAAATAAGGTCACCACCATATCCTTAATGACTCCAAGACATTTGAATATTCTGGAGTCGAAAGAATATAAATCATGATAGGTCTTTGTGACTTCTAACCCAAGTTCATCCATAATAGATTTTGGCATAAGATTGTGGGATGCCCCTGAATCCATGAGACAATTGTGTAGCACCTTATCATGTATATTCAGTGAAGTATAAAATGGTGGGGATGAGTCATCTCTATCTTCTATCAAAGGACCTAAAATCACTATTGTTTTTTCATCTTGCAAATTTATGGAATCAGTGGCATTTGGAGATGATTCTGGCTGTAACATTTTGGATAAATATTTTTTAAAATCCTCATTTTTTATCAATTCCAAAAAAGGTACAGGGATCTTTATTTTCTGGATCTCATTCTCAAAATTGAAGGAAGGGGAAGGCTTCAAGATCTCTTTGGTTTCAGGAGGAGTATATCTGATCAGAACTTGTGGGTTTTGAGAGTCTTTTTCCTTGATGCTCACTGTCATAGCCTTGACAAGATCTTCTTTCTGACCAGGCTGATTAGGGGCTTTAGTTTTTTCTGCATTCTTCTTATATCTCAAATTATATCTACCAGGATTCTCCTTTGCTTTCTCCCCCTTGCTTAACTCATTAATTTGAATATCCATTAAAGATTTCTCATAAGAGGATTGAGTCAAGTGTGGGGATGGGGAAGTATCACCTAAATAGTGAATCTCAGGATCAGTTTCAACCTCCTCTTCTTCTTCATCTACCACTAAATTATTTTGCAAAGGAGCTTGTATCCTCTGATCATCTCTCTCTCTGTTTCTGGGAAGGATTTGGGGAGCATTGTTGGGTCTTTTGAAATTACCTCTATTTTCAGTGTTTTGAGCATTTCTATATGGTTGTCTTCCTTCTGATTTTAATTTCTCAATTTCAGTGGAGAGAGATTTTACTAATTTGGTCAACTCATCTACTTGAGAATGGACAACAAAGGAATTAGAAGTCGAAGCTTCAGCTTTGTTTTTTCTCCTATCCCTATCATATTTTCCCCTGAGTTTATTTGATTCCACTATGTTGGATTCTACCTCTAAAGAAACATCTTGCATATGAACCAAAGAAGGTGACCTTCTTTCTCTCAAAATGAGGCAGAATTCGGAATCGAAATCACTAGCATAAGTGATTTTTTCCATGGTTTAAGTGGGTTTGATCTCATCAGGGATTTTCTTGTACATTTTGTTAAATCTTTTAGAAAAGCCAGAGACAAACTCTCCTTCTTTCCTTTTCAAAGATCCAAGTTCAGTTATGTAGTATAAAAAATCCTTTTTGTCACCCCAATGCCTCAATACCATTAATGGATCCAGGGGCCAAACCCTAAACCACTTCCTAGCCTCACCAAACAGGCTTTGGATGAAAACCCTCATCCAAACATCTTCATTTTCAATATTTCGGTTATCTACATAGCTGTAGAAAGCAAAAAGATGTTCCTCAATTGTTACATCTTCTTCTCTCTTAAACTTAGGCATGTATTTCAAATAATCTCCAAGGGGAAGAGAATTCAATGGTTGAGGTAAAAGTAGAGGATCATATCTTGTAGCCAGTGGCATCCATCCTATTAGTAGGGGGGTTAACAATTGCCATTTGATTTTGGATTCTTGATGAACAAGAAGGAGAAGGAGACTTGACTGTATGTATAGTAGGAGAGGAAGGAACGGATAAAGGGGGGGGGGGGGTGAGATTTCACAATAGGAGGCTAAGTTTTTGAAGAGGATGGTAAGGTCTGGGAGGGAGATGAAGTTCCTACTTCTTTGGCAGCAAATTTTTTAGCAAAAAGAGGTGTAGAAAAACCTAAAGTAGGGAAATCTTCAAAACTATCAAGACTGAAACACTTCTTAATATCAAGGGAAGAAAATATATCAATATTTTCCTCTTTCAATTTAGTCTCAAAGGAAGAGTATTCAACAAGATATTCTTCAAAATCAATATTTTTAGATACTTTAGCAGAAGATAAAGGAAGCTTACTTGATAAAACAACTGGAGTATCAAGAGTAGAATCAGGCAACTGACTAGAAGCACTTGTAGCAGCAGTAAAGATTTTTTTTTGGGAATCTTTTCCCTTCTTGATTATCTTCTTTCGGTTAGACTCAGGTGGTACCAAAGGTAGTTGTGGATTTCATATCGTATGTCTGCCTTTAGGTGCCATAGCTGAAACAATGGAGTCACCAGGTGCATTCTGCAATCTTCGAAGAACTGAATTTTAATGCACCTTTAGAACTAGAATACTGTGTCGTTTTAATCCCAGGGAAAAGTATTCAAATCGTTCCCCAAAAATTGTGCCAAGAATGTTAGCACTAGGATTCACCTTCAAATTGCATGGAAGGCAAGCCCAGTACCCATCAATTTATATGTGAATGATAGAATGTTTTAACGGGTCAAATGGAAAAGGACTCAAATGGTAATGTTCTAACTCAGACAATAGGTCCAACATGCACCAACAATTAAGGTCTTGGCTAACTTCTATCAGTAGTTTGGGAGTAAGTATGAACAGAGGGAAAACTTGAGTGAGAGGAGTGTAGGGACTGTTGCAAACATCAGGTCTACAAAATTCTAAGGAAGAAAGTTTCTAATCACAATATCTTCTTGACATCAGAAACTAAGAAAGATAAATAAACATCATGATAATATAATGATCAAACATCCACCATCACATCACCACAATAATTCATGTGAATCCTTCAAAGCATGAATATTTAGCAACAGAAGAAAATAGACTGGAAAGGAAGCTGATTTCTATTAGCCAAAAAGTCTTAAGTCCAGTACATCACTAGATCATAGTTACTTCATCAAAATATTACAAAATAAATGGATCCTTGCTCAACCATCCAAACCTCCTAAAGCAATTGATCTATCTATTTATAACAAGAAAGGGAAGCAACAACTGGAGGTACGAGCTGGCATGTTTCCCTTGAAAATTCATAAACATTTATTTGTTCTAACAACTAGAATAACAACCTATGCTATAAAACAGGGAAATGTTGGTGACTAATCCAATCATGCTTCTAACTGCTTTGATCCTCTTTTGCTGCTCAACTCATGTTTTTCCATATGTCCCTTTGGAGCCTGTAATTGTATTCAAAATTCTAGTTGCTACTTCTGTAACTTTCTCCATTATCAACTTATCCAAAAAGTTGTTGGCCTAGTCCTCCTAGATTCATGGTGTTTGCTGGCAATTTCCTTGGGTAGAAACTCTGGGTAGTGCACCGTAAAACTGAATAAGGAGAGAAGGAAGTGTTAGAATATAAAGGATTCTGTGCTCATTTTACCACGACGATACCCTCGTCTCCCAACCACAGGCTGAAGCCTCCCTCCGAGCACCTTAACCTTGACCTGAGAATTCCTCCGGAAGCAAACCCTAGGCTAGATAGCCAAACAAAGAGCAGCACATCTCTCCCCAAGGATAGAGCATCACAAAAGCTGATCAGATAGTTCAAACCCTAGCCAAGAGATATCCAAGCCAAATAATGAAACTTGCTACTGCTGCACCTGCACCTGCAACCCTCCTCCAAACTTGCGCACCAGCTACACCTGTAGTGCGCACCAACTGGGAAAACTGCAGTCCTAAGATGTGACAAATGAGAAACTGGCACCCTGTATTTATAGTAATCCTGCCAGTTTACTGGGGCCGACTTCTCCTTCTGGGTAGGTGTCTGTTCAGTATATTATTTATTAATTCTGGCTGACTTCTTCTCTTGGAGGCTAATAGCCTAATATAAATTATATTCTTGAGCCGACAAGGCTTCTAGGGTTATTA
>ML778686.1:648350-668695 GCA_009831015.1 Picea engelmannii | reverse complement strand
AAATTATATTCTTGAGCCGACAAGGCTTCTAGGGTTATTAGCCAATTCATTAGGGTTTCTCTTGCTTCCCGGAGTCTTCTATTCTCGTCAGGTTCACATGTAGAGGTAAATACCTCCCGCAGCTACCATAATATTAACAGGCAGTGCCACGGTGCTGCGTATATGTGCCAACATTGGTCCTCTGTTGAAATATTAGGTAGCGCCTATGTGTTGCACCTGTAAAATATTCGGCAGTGCCCCTATGTGTTGCGCATGTGTGTAAAAATTCTCCCTGCCAAATATTACGTAGCGCCACTATGTCGCACCCTTATGTCGATTATGTTCTCTATGGAATATTGTGCAACACATTTACGTAGCGTCACTTACACTGCGTCTGCATACAAGTTTGGGTAGCATTGCCAAAATGCAACGCCTTTCAATCTTGAATATGTACTGAGCAGTATGTGTCCTTGCATGATGACAAAACCATTTTACTTAGGTGCCTTTTACCACTGGGTGAAGATATCACTTAGAAAAAATTCAAAATCCAGATAGCTAAATGCCTAGAATCCTATATAGATGGCACAACTAATATTAGCACAATGGTTAACCCTCCCAAAAATATACATCTTCAAAATGGGGCTTACCCTTTACTGGCTATTTTTTCATTTTAACACTTAACCTCATACTCTTCCTAGTAGAAAGAGGATCTTCAATTGACACAATAGACTTCTTATTTTTGGCATTTACAGGCTTCTTCTTCGTAGTTGTGCTCTCCTTTGTTTTTGGTTTATCATCCTCAATGGCAGCTTCGACCAACACTTGTAAATTCCTTTGGGATACCTCGTCTTGAAAGTGTTTTAGCTCTGCCTTTAACTTCCTGTTCTGAGACTGGACGCCCTTGTTTTGTCTGTAAATATTCTTCAACTGTGTATGAAGGGGAAAACCATTTCTCACTATAAACCTTGCGAAGTCAAGGGTATGATTGTAGCCAACCATGAGCTCTTCCATCTGAGCCAAGTGGACCTTGTCTTCTGCTTTAAGACAAGCTATTTCTTTCCTTGCATCTCTGAGCTCCTTGATAAGTCTTTTGTAGGTCTGACTGTCAGGATGTACAGTGGCATGCTCAGTCTTAATAGGATTTTCCTTAGACTCCTCTTCCTCCTGCATGGGAAGTGTCTTGTCCACCTCATTAGGTTTCTCAGTGGCCTTACTTTTACCCTTCTTTCTCTGAATAATGGTTTCTTCATTTCTTACCATAGGCTCCTCGAAGTGTTTCATAGGGGTTTCCTCTTTTCTCTCCAAAGGTCTTTTAATACCTTTACCCTTCTTCTTTTGTACAAGGGTTTCTAATTTCTCCTCTACAAGATTTTCAATATTCTTCCCATTCTTCTTTTGAATAGGAATGTATGGTAAGGACTGCTCTCTATAATCCTCCTTAGGAATTGATGACCTTGTGAAAGGTCTTTTACCTTTGATTTCAACTGCTGGAGGAGAAGGGGAAAAGAGAATCTTCTTCCCTCTCTTAGATGTAGCTTTGGTAGAAGGAGGAACCTCTACTAACCCTGGTGGACAAGGTGGTGAAAAATCTCTATGTGGAGAAGGACAGACTTCCTCCTCAGCTTCAATGACCTGCTTGTTGACCTCTGACACTTGAACATGGCCTCTGCCCTTTCTCTTCCTACCGGTCCTTGCTTTGGTAGCACTAGTAGGTGACAATGAACTTGCCCTCTGTGATTGAGGAGTGGGTGCTAAATCCAACTTAAAATGAGAGGTAACCACAAAATGATCCCATGAAATATCTTTCTTGCCCAATTCCTCAGATACTAGCATTCTGATTAATCTAGAGTGGAAAATTCTAGAATCCACATCTTTAGATTTGTCCTGTATCTTGTTTGACATCTTACCTATACTCCTCAACAAGTAATAAGGAATATCCATCTCAACCTTACCAGTAAAATGTAGCAACAATATTATATGGTACTGGTATAATGTGTTGAATCTCCCTTCACAAGTAAAGTATCTCTATATGATCTTCAGTAGTCTGTCAAATTGTTCAATCAATTGGCTCCTTGGCATACTTTTGGTTAGGTCACTGGCTTGATATTCAGGTTTAAAAAGATATTTTTCATAAGATAAACTCAAAGCCATGGATTTGAACCACCTTTCACCTATAATGGGGATCCCTGTTGCGGCTAATATGGAGGCTTCAGTCACTTCGAACTCCAAATCCCCAACCTTAGTTTTCTTACCATCAAACTGCAATGAAAAATGTCTAGCTACCTTCAGATGGCCTCTCTGCATGTTCTAACAAAAGAAGAGGCACCCTACTCTTTGAAATCCCTCTCTTTCCATGGGTTTTGTGTTAAAAATAAGAATGTCCAGTGGTTTTGTCCTAACTATCTTGCCTCCTTTATGTTCCTTCTTCGATTTAGGGGTCTCCATGACTCAGACTGAGGGATTTGTAATGGTTTGGTAATTCTTAGGAGACTTTGAATGGGGTTTCAAGAATGCAAGGTTGACCCTATAAAACTGAGTAAAACATTTAATTTCAAGATGAAAGGAGGCAGGGGAAGCAGGGAGAGGTTAAGCAGCGCCTCTGGGTAGCGCAACGCATATGCAGAGGATAGACTATTCTAAATCTTGCAACTTCAAGGGATAAGGAAAACAAGAGAAATATGACTCACATACAGGTCTGAGGTTTACAGATATTCTATGGTTTGTAGTCAACTAATTCATATGTATAGATAAAATCCCCTTTTTTGGATTGATCATGTCGGGACCTGTATAAAACCAAATCCAATTTTGTGGATTGGTCAAACCATATTTATATAGTGGAATTTGTAAAGTCCACCCCTAGGGTTTATAAAGTGGTTTTAACCATTCTTGGAAGAAGTCATCCCTACTAAGTGAAGAGACATAACCCTAGCTCCTCCTCAACAAGTATTTATAAGTGAGGATGGCACTTCACTTTTTCATTCACTCACTCACTCATCTAGTGAGCATATTTTGAAGGAATTTGCAATTGCAGGAGGAAGCAGAGGAGAGGCGCATTCTCAGTCCTAGTTTATTCTTGGATTTTTTGTCTTAGTCTTAGCATTGTATTGGAAATCTATTATTAAGGAAGTTTTTTTTGGGTTTTCTCCCCCATGAGGGTTTCACAGGATAAAATGTTGTGTACCTTGTGATTTTGTTTCTTTCATTGATCCTCTTTATGTTGTTGTTTTGGAAATACATTGATAAAATTGAAAAAAACCTAATAACAACATTAATATTAACAAACATGACTCACACAAACATTTCACAATCAAACAACAAGCCTATAGAATAATTAATGTGCAGGGCGACAAGGCCAATTTTTTGGGTGGAATCGCCTGCTCCTTTGAAATTTGTATAATATCAAAGGAAGCACTATTAGTGATGGGTGTAATAGTTCCATTGTTCCTGATATTGGAGTAGAAGAAGAAAAAAATCATAGTCTCTAGAGAAAAGGTTATGTTGTGGCATCAAAGACTAGGGCATATCGGAGAGAATGGTCTTCAACTAATACACAGTAAAGGTATGGTTGAAGGTATGTCTAACTGCTCTCTAGATTTTTATTTCTGTGAACATTGTGTATATGGGAAGCATAATTGGGTAACATTCCCTTCTGGTGCAATGAGGGTAGAAGGAAATTTACAGCGAGTTCACAGTGATGTATTTGGACTTGTGTTGGTTCCATCATTGGGAAAATATGTTTACTATGTCTCATTTATAGATGAATTCTCGAGGAATACTTGGATATATTTCCTCAGGAATAAATCTAAAGTCTTTGACTAATCTAGGTGGATATTGGTGGCCACCCACCTATTCCAACTGGCTCCTTTTGACAGTTTTAGTTCAACACGTTCTTTTGTAATTCTTTGTAATTGTGGGTTCTACACTTTCGGGATTGTCTGAAGCCCTACACAACTGTGTGGTGGATATTGGTGGTCTTCCACCTAATCCAACTGGATTATTTTGGAAGGTTTCTTGTCAGTACATCTTTTTGTACTTCCAAGGTCGTTTTGGGGCCCTAAGCAATGTTTTTTTGGCTTGCCACAGTGAAACTATAGACAAAGTCAAAGTTTGAAGGAATAATTTGTAGTTCTCAAAAATACATTTCCAACGGGCTATCACACACCTAAAACGTAGTTGAGTCCTAGGGATGATTTTAAGGATGGAAATTTATTTTAAAATGTAGAAACCTTGGTGAATATTACTAGCCCTTCATATGCCATGTTGATCCTTGACCAAGTTTGAGGAAACACTTGGTCATATTTGACCATTTTTTGAACTTCGACATCTTGTCAAAGATGGAGCGCAACGCGAAGTGGAGATCGTGGAAGCTAGACCCCTTTATTGTGTCCTTTTTGGGTTTTGGGGGATAATGTAATGGGTATGGGATGTCGGCCCATGGGTTTACCCATGTTTAGGCCTATTTTGTAAATTATAAATAAGTAGCTAGGCAATGTAAGAGAGGCCAAGAAGCTGAGTGCTAGTAAGGGCTTTGTGTATACTGTGTGCCCAACTTGCAGAGCTGAGTGCAAGTGTTGTAAGTGTTGAGTGCACGGATTGTAAGAAGGCTATGTGCTAGATCTACTCGGGGAAGGAGGATCTGGCGAGGTGCGCACAGATATCATGTCCTATGTCGAGTACAAGTTTGAGCTCTGTGCTATTAACCAAAGCTAATAAATAAGAAGAACACTTTGTGGACATAGCCCCAGGGTGGGTGTGAACCACGGTAAACCTATGTGTTGTGCTCGGTGCCTCGACCTAAGGTATTTGTCTCTTTCCATGTGTTGTTCTTTGATATGAATATGCTATGTTCTTTTCTATGATATACCTAGATAGATCTACTTTTCTTTGTACTTCTTAGATGCATGAATGTAGATCTGACATATATGAAAGTGTTGAGTGCTAGACCTATTTTGTTGTTGCTGAGTGCTAACTTAACCTAGATCTAAGTGAATGTTGTGGTGCTCTGCGCCATCTGCGGAGTGCCATGAGGGTTAAATATTGATGAATGATCTATGCTAAAGTGTTTGCTAAGTGTTAGAATCACATATTTGTGTCCCGGCTAAGGTTGCAGACACCTAAGTCTTGCAACCACCCCTGCTTCTACGTTGGGTGAGACTTTAGTTGCTTCGCAGGTGTTGCCGAAAGGGTCGGTAGTTAGGGTTTTGTTGGTGCGATGTTGAAGCGTTGAACCCTGTGTTTTCCCTTGTGCCAACAAATGGTTCCATTGTCAGGACCTGAAACTGTGATTGCTGGGAACTGAGGAAGAAGAAGCTTTATGCAGAAAGTCCGTCCTGAAATTGTAAAAGCTTTGTGCATAGACTTGTGCCCTAGTACTCAGTGATCCACTTGATCCAAAAATATCTGTGTTGAAGAAGGAAGGACAGATCTAAAGAAAATAAGTCAGATCTGAACGCTTTGTGCTCTAAGAAAGGTTAAAGTGGAAGTTTCTAAGTCAGATCTACAGAAAGAGGTAAGATATGTAAGCTTTGTGCTCCGATAAAGGTAAGAATAGTTAAAAGTTATTAGATATGGAAGCTTTGTAATCTATAGAAGTAAAAGAAGTGAAAATTTTTGTTTCTAAAGTATGGATTTAGGTATGCTTGATATATTTTGTCCTAGCTTGAAAACTAGGGCATTGTTAGATGAAAGAAAGTTTGATATGAATAGATATGATAAGAATAATGAAAGATATGTTATGCCTATGCATAGAAAGAATTTTTGGACTAACCAATGGATGGAGGATCCTAGAAAAAAAAATTGCAGGCTAGTCATCATGATCCTAGTGCGTAGTACAAGAAAATTTGGGGATCATGGAAGAGAAAGAGAGGATTAACTCTTTGTTATAGTTGCAGAAGGCCAGGACATCTCGCTAAGGAATGCCCTAGGAGAAACCCTAGTTGCCTCTGTTGTAAGGATATGGACCATGAAGTAACGGATTTCCCTAGAATGATTACTAGACTTGAAAAGCTGAATATGGAGCAAGGTCAAGAGACTAAGATTATATAAGAACCCCAAAAAGAATCAGAGATTATGTTACTGAAAATGAAAGAAACCCTAGATGAACATAAAGATGTCAGTTTGTCATAGATCTTCAAAGAAAAGGAGAAAATCGAAGTAAGAATAGGAGACTTCGATATCGACTATGCTCTATATGAGGGAACACAGATGAACATTATGACATAAAGTACTTGGGAAACCCTAGGGAGGCCTGCTGTGGTTCCTTCACTAGGAAGAATAGGGTTGTTTAAAGGAAAAATGGTAACCCTATGTGGCAGAATTACCCAGATAGCTATGAGTACCCATGGAGCTTCGACAGAGGAAGAGTTTGAAGTCATTAGATTTATTGAGTACCGTGCCCCATTTCCAGCTTTGTTAGGCAATATCTGGATTGAAAAAGACTAGATCTAGAGAAAAGAAGAAAAGGAAACCCTAGAACAGAAGAAGCAAGAACTCATGGAATTTATGACTAGAAGGATCGCCTACTTGATGGAAGAACAAGAGAACAGATCTCAGTTATTGAACACCAGGGACCTGGATGTCAAAGCTATAAGAGTGTTAGAGGAACCACAGAAGACCGAAATACCTAATCCATATGATGAAGTATTATTACCCTTGGATCTGAAGAAAGAACCTCAGCAACGCAAAGTGACTATGTCGAGAGAAGATAAGACTCAGAATGGAAAAAGGATGACCAAGACGAAGCTCACTGAGAAGAAGGATAGGAAGCTAAGTAAGAAGAGAACCAAGATCAGAAATTTACAGAAGGTTCTGGAGGAAACTTCACAGAAGGAAAAATCACAAGAATTGAGCTTCGTCGAAATATCAGAACAGTGACATATGGCACTTTGCCATGGTGCAGCAATATAGCCGTTGGACCGATATACCCGTTCGACTTCCGGCTCGAACGGAAAAAAAAATCATTAAAGGATCACCACCAGACCATTGAACCATGCCATAACGGATGGTTCAACATTCACGAAAGATTCATAACCGTTGCAACTAGACCATTGATGAATTTCTTATTTAGCTCGTCGCACCACACATGAAGAACACTTTTGCCAACTGAAAACTTGAAGCTCGCAGAACTTGTAATTGTATACAGTGATCATTGCAACCAGATCGTTCACCCTAGTGCAGTGTTTTGAGATCATCATGACCCCTCTTATCTTTCCTGAGTGCGTATGTCCGATGAGCTCACCGTGCTTGAGGAATCCATCACAGAAGTCCTTCTCAATTTAATGATTGAGACAGTCATATCATAAAGAAAAATGTTCATAGGAGTCCAAGCCTCATCGATGAGAGGAGTGCAAGCCTCCCTGTCGAATGCTCAAGCTAGAACATCTCAAGCCGACACAAAGAGTAGAACTAATCATAAGGATGACATAGCCAACACAAAGTTAGTTCCATCCATTCTACTAGCTTACATACCCCCTCTGAGCAATGAGATTAACAGGGATAGTGTCCCTAGAGATTTTGAATATACCCTAGTAACTGCATATTTACCGAAGGGAGTATGCACCTACCGCACAGATCAAGACAAGGTTACAGCATTGAAGTTTTGTGACTTCAACCTGGGGGACAATAAATTTTATAGCATGCTTGCCCCGTATAATTTCTTGACATGAACTAAGGGAAAGAACTCGAAGATCGTCCCGCAACAATGGACGATGAACCTCGCATAGTATACTCTGCTAAACATTATGAAAATACCGCACTTTGGCAGACACCAGGAGGTGAATGCTTGTGTAAATTTACTGCTAGCAAGTTACCACGGAGGATACATGTGGTTAGACCGCTGCATAACTGTTGATATGACGTTGATCAATAGGATCACCGGGCTTATCATGCAGGGCCCTGATCCCCATGAGTACTATCCTGGAAAGACCGCAGACTGTGCTCTTGCGCAGAAGATAAAAGAGGCCTATGGCGATGTTGAGAAAGGAATGAGAGGCTACAAGGTAGCTTCTATTGAAAATGGCGCAGTGTGCCTCACATGCCAACTAATTGCAGGGAAGATGGTAAGTAAGAATCGACCAACACAAGTATCAAGATTCATAGTTGACCTCGTAGGAAAGTGCGTAGAGGGACTACAGATGAATTGGGCGAAGTACCTACTAAATCAACTGGAGTTTGACTACAAAGAAGCTTAGGATCAGGGGCATGAATTCCATTTTAGCTGGCTCCTGATACTGATCACCTTTGTTGCATGGGAGCTACCAGAAGGTGCAACTTTCCCGTACCTTGACCCTTCTGAGCCACTAGCTGCGAAGTTCAGTACCTTGTGGTACACGAACGACATGAGAAAGCAATGGAAATCGAATGTCATTTTCCATGTATATTATAATCAACTGAAAGCAGCCATAAGGAGTGAACCTCGCATAACCCTGAATACTTTATAGAGTTTCTAACCTCTGATAAAGTTCATAGCGAACCTCCATTTTATATACTAACCCCACGTGCTGATGAGCACCAAGAACAGCTCCAGTCCTACTATAAGTTGACGGAAGAAGACCTGGAAAAGATCACTAAGGAATGGTCGGCGAACCTCCTTGTTTTAGAAGACCCCACAGAAATTTCAAACATCGACATCCCATAAGCTGTGCAAGATACACCTGGGCCCAGTAGAACAAAGAAGATAAAGGAGACGAAGAAACTCGAAGAGGTTCAGCATATAGATAGAAGATCTGTAAGGACAACTTCCATTACGCCAAACAAGGAAGGTGCATAATATGAGCAACAACAAGTTGAAGTACTGCCACCCAGGGACGAAGCAAACTCATCCAAGAAAGGGAAGGTTTCACCTCTGAAGTCTTCCTCCAGAAGGAAACCAAGAACCCATGTAACTAAAATGTGAACTACCCTCACGTTGGATGACTTTGATTTCATTGTTGCAGCATTCAATGATGCTTCAAAGGAAATAATAGAGAAGCAAGAAGCGAAGCAGGAACAAATGTATAGCCAGATTGAGATCACACTCCAAGGAGTACAGCAGGCACTCCAGTCTAGCCGAGCAATCTCTACTACGCCTCTGCTAGAAGGAACAACAGAAGAAGTAGATGAATTAGTCCAGCTCCGCAAGATTGTTGATACAGTCGAAGTATGCCTTTGACGTGCTCAGGAAGAAAAAGCGCAGACCAGCTAGACCCTCAAGAAGGGACAGGAAGAAATTATTGAGCAACATCAAGCAGTGCAACAAGAAAAGAATGCTCTCCAATAAAAATTTGAAGAAGACTGAGCGAAGGTCCAAAAAGAGAAAGAGAAGTTGCTCCCGAAGCAGATCGGAATTGAAGAAGCAGTCAACAAAGAATTTTTCTCTGTGACTGGCCTAGAGTAGAAGGCCAAAGAGCCCATAGAGAGTCAAGTGATAAAGTTGGTTGAAGTTATTCAACAGCTTCAACAAAGGGTCATGGAATTAGAGCTTCAGACCATACCACAGACTCCGCAAGAAGTGTGCGAACAACGAGAATTGGATGCTCAAAGTGCAGTTGAGAGGATTAGAAAACTTGTTGCAGAATGAAAACAACTTAGTAACAAAAGCGTGCAGATATATGAGCAACTATATGAAGACCCGGAGTTGAATAAACTGGAGTCCCAACTCCAGGAAGAAAAGCAGCACACAGATACAGTACATGCACAACTCAAGCTCATGTCACCTATCGAGAGGATGAAGAGATCCCAGGAACAATGGACTGCCCAACAACTAGTTCTTACCATGCATAACAGAGTGATGGAAGTCACCCAGAAACTCTAGCCAAGCTAGGAGGAGGCCTATATATTGTTTGAAGAAATTGAAGGCCAAGGAACACTACTGGAACAAGTAGTTGTTATAGACGAGCAACAACTGGAAGGGCCTATCAGTGAAGCAGTTGTTCAGGAGTTCGATGATGATCCAAATTTTATGAGTAGAACGAAATGACTACATATTATTAACAGATGCTTAACACAAAATAACAGAGATAGAGTAAAATTGGTTTTCTATTCAATAAGGAAATAAGTTGAAACTGTAAAATGCAGCGAAAAACAAGCTTGTTGGAATGGTGGCAGCTTATCTCTGAGAAGAGATGTGACGGCTGCACTCATTCACAAGAATATGATTACAATGAGGATCTGAAGGCCTTTTTACAATAAATAGGAGTTTCAAAAACCCTAAACATCCAAAAACCTAACCCTAGGAGATGAAGCGCCAAAAGTCATGTGAGCCCTGTTTGGGTAAGTTAGTACATCAACTTCCTGAGGTTGTAAATTTTGCATACAATCTCCGTTTTAGGTGTATGATAGCCCATTGGAAAGATCTATCCAAGGAGTTCAGGACCCAAAAAACTACTAAAAATAATAAATTACCAAAATTGCCAGAAAGTTGTTTTGAGCCAGCTGGAATAGGTGGGTGGCCATTGATATCCACTTGGATCAATTCTCCATCCTTAGGAAGCAATGGTCTCCATTGCGTTGAGTTCCCCCATCATATGAGGAATTTTTTGTTTAATTTGGCCTCGGGTGAGCCACTTTCCTTGGTGCAGGAGCTGCCCGACTTTGACGACTCGATAAAGTTGGATCCTTTGTTGTTGAGTGCCCTTGATGTGTGTACCCACAATTTCATCATTGGATGCCTGTTGTATGCAGTCGAGGTTGAGCTCTGTTGGTGTTAGCTATTTTGCTATGTCTGAGGTGTCCAATAATGGTGGGAAATAAGGCCGAAGGAGGTCCACATTGAACACTGGGTGTAGGCCAAGGAAAGGAGGAATGTTGAGCTCAAACGCATTATCCCCCATAGCCTTGGTGATGGTGTACGACCCATAATGGAGTGGGCGAAGCTTTCGATGGGGTCCTATAAGGCATTCTTTCTGCAAGTGCAACCAAACTTTGTTGCCCACCTGAAACTTATGTGGCACTCGATGTTGATCATGGCGCTGCTTGTACTTGTCATTGGATTCTGTAGGATATCCTGAACCTGTTGGTGGATGTGCTAAATCCTCTCAATGAACCGAGTGGCTTTGTCAGCCTTAGTTGGAGTAGGAGAGGAGTCAGATGAGGAGACCGCAAGGGGAAGTGCAACATCTATGGGACCCATTGGTTGGAATCCCAACCCCACCTGAAAGGGGTTGTGGCTAGTTGAGCTATGCAGGGCTCAGTTATAGTCATGTTGGACATAGGGAAGACTCTCATCCCATGTGCGAGGGTGCTTGGAATTATGCATGCGTAGGATATGCACAATCATTCGATTTACGACCTCAGTTTGGCCATCTGTCTGGGGGTGGAAGGCTGTGGATTTGGTGAGCTTGGTGTCCAACAATGACCAAAGGCTCGACCAGAATGTGCTGAGAAATTGACTGTCTCGATCTGAGACAATGGTTTGTTTGATTCCAAAATTTACCCAGACTCGTTCAAAGAAGAGCTTGGCATTTGCTTCTGTTGTGATGCTCTTCTTGTAGGCAACCATAATCGCCATCTTAGAAAAGCGATCAACAACCACAAAAACACAGTCATTTCCCCGCTTGGTGGATGGGAGGCCCGACATGTAGTCCATTGAGATGGATTCCCATGGCCTGTCAGGAGTAGGAAGCGGGGTGTATAGGCCTTGTTTCTTAGTGGTCAGTTTGGCAATAGCACAGGCAGTGCAAGACCTAATATACTTGCTGACCTCTTGTCGAAGTTTCGGCCAATAGAAATGTTTCTGTAGCATCGCTACTGTCTTTTAGACGTCGAAGTGTCCTGCCACCCGACTGTAGTGGGCTTCCTATATCAGCTTCACTCACTCACTTGATGGAACACATATATGGCCTAGACCACATAACAAACCATCCTGGAGATGGAAATTATCAACAACTGCCTTTGCACCCAACATTTGGTAGGTGGGGGCAAAGTTGGGGTCTGCCTCATAGAGTTGGGGCCATCCAGAGGTCTCATGGCCGCAAGAGTCTAGCACTGTGGTGAGTGTCATGACTGGTAGTCTACTGAGGTAATCAGTGACGTGGTTAGTGCTTCCTGTTTTATACTTGATGTTGAGGTGGAATTGCTGCAAGTATGTGGACCACTTTTGATGGTGGTCATTCTGCAATTTTCCTTGTGTCTTCATGAATTGTAGTGGCTTATGATCAGTGTGAATGACTGTCTCCTTCCCAAGAATGTAATGTCTCCACTGGCGGCAGGCTTGCACAATGGAGTACATTTCTTTGTCGTAATTAGGGTACTTACGAACAACATTTGATAGTGTCTCACTATGATAGGCCATAGGGTGGCCCTGCTGAGTGAGAACAACACCCACGACATAGTCTGAAGCATCTGTCTTGATCTCAAAGGGATGTTGTAGGTATGGTAGTGAAAGTACTGGGGATGAGCATAAGCGTTGCTTCAAATCATCGAACGCTTGTTGTTGGGACCGGCCCCACGCAAATTTTGCCTTACCACCACCTCTGGTTATTTGGTTGAGGGCCCATGCAATATGGGAGAATCCCAACACGAATCTACGGTAGAAATTGGCAAGGCCCAAGAAGCTCCGAAGCTCAGTGAGTGTGGTTGGGGTTGGCCAGTCATGGATGACTTGGATATTGACTGGATCCACATGTATTCCATGTTGATCAACAATGTAGCCCAGGTAATTGACCCTATCCATGCCAAAGGAGCATTTTTCCTAGTTGGCATATAGCTTGTACTGCCACAGGGTGTGCAGAACCTGTTGAATATGCTGCAAGTGTTCGGCCCAAGTCTTGCTATAAATGAGAATGCCATCCAGATACACCACTACAAAAGTATTGGTGAATGGTCGTAGGATATCATCCATCATCCTCATGAACGTGGTTGGAGCATTTGTCAAACCAAAGGGCATGACCAACCATTCAAAAAGGACTTCCTTTGACTTGAAGGAAGTCTTCCATACATCTATATGTTCTATCGGGACCTGGTGGTAGCCAAACTTCAGATCAATGTTACTGAAGTATTTGACCCCCTGATCAAGGAGGTCGTTGGTTCGGGGAATTAGGTACCGGTTTCTGACTGTGATTTTATTCAGAGCCCGATAATCAATGCAAAGTCACCAAGTTCCATCTTTCTTCTATACCAACATGATTGGGCTCCCGCAAGGTGATGAGTTGGGATGAATGTGCCCCTTGTTGAGCAGTTCTTGGATCTGTCCCTTGATCTCCTCATTCTCTAACAGAGAGTGACGATAGACTGGCCCATTGGGCAGTGGTGCACCGGGGGTCAGATCAATGGGGTGCTTGACCTAGCAATGTAGAGGTACCCCGGTAGGTGAGGAGAAGATATCCAAGTATTCTTCCACGACCTTATCTACTTGCTTCTGTTATGTGGAGAGGTCAGTCGCAAAGACCCTAGATGTGGCTGTGATCTTTCGCTCATTCTGAGAGCGAATCACAAAGAATACAAACTTCCCCATCTTAGATATGAACTTCCTACATTGCTTAGAAGAGATCAAGTAAATAGCACTAGGTGGGATAGCCTCGGGTATCCTATACAATTTCTTGTTCAAAGTAATAATAACACTACGAGGCCTAGACTCATATACAACATGATATTTCCATAAATAAGGTTGGCCCAAAATAACATCACAAACTTTGAGAGGAGCAACATCACACAATACCTTGTCTTTGAAGGGCTTGATGTCGTACGTCAATCGACACTGTTGGATGACGCAGAGATCGCTTCCTTGGAAAAGCCATCCAATGGTGTAGGGTTGTGGGTGCAACGTTGTCAACAGGGCCAATTGTTTGATGACCTCTTTTGAGATGAGGTTCTTCTGGCTACCGCTATCAACGATGAAGTGCAGCAGGGTGCCTTTTACCCACATCTGTGAATGGAAGAGGCGCTCTCCTTCTTTTGGCTCGTCTGGTTCACCATGTTGGAGATTGGTGGTAGCAACGGTGGCACTGGGTTCCACATCAATGATATGTCTTCCCCTTTTTGGTTCTAACTCAGAGCCAGAACTTGCATCTGATTCATAGGCTTTCACTTCGGCCACCAGCAACTGCTTTGAGCGGCAATTAGAAGTGTTATGCCAAGGGCTCTTATGGAAGTCGCACCACTTCCCGGTATATTTCTTCATCTTTCCGGTGTCCTTCTTTGCTTGCAGCTTGGACTGGTTGTCCTGATACTGTCCATCTTTTCTCTATACTTTGTTCTGTGGGTTGGGGCCTCCCTTTCCTGGATTTTGTTGTGAGGGGTTCCCCTACCCAAATTGTTTCATCTTTTGTTTTATCTTCTGCTCGATTTTGACGGCATATCGGTAGGCCGCGCCCAAGGATGAGATGTCCAGAAATTCCATTTCAGTCTGGATATATCTATGCAGAGCACCAGATGTCACTCTGAATCTTTGATACCCAACTTGGTGCGTAAGGTATGGAAGATATTTGTGAAATCTGGCATTGCTTGGTCTCTTTCTTGCCACAGTGTGGTCCATTTTGTATACAAGTCGTCATAACTTCCGACATGGTAGTATTGTTCTTTAATAGCATCCTTGAAGGATTCCTAGGTGGTTGTGAATGTAAATAATGAGGGTTCCTCTGTTTCCTTTTTCTCACAGAAAGTTTCCCACCAATCTTTGACATGGGGAACGGCTTTGAGGAGTGCAAAATTAATCTTTTCTCTATTTGAAAAGTTATGGACAGAAAAATACCCTTCTAGTAGATTCAACCACTTGTCTACAACATCTACATCTATCTGACCTTAGAATATAGGAATATCGAAGTTTATTTGTACCTTGAAGGGGGCGGTGCCTCCACTCAAATAAGATGCGTCACTTGTTGGTAGCCGCTGAAGGATTTGCATGAAACTATCCATCATCTCATTCCTCTATTGCGTGAGGGCTTCCTCAATCAACAGTTTGAAAGGATCTCCTGTCCTATCATCTTTATTTTCTCCTACCATGAGAGGTCGCTTGGGCATGCGAGAGCTTTTGTCCTCAAGAGAAATAAGCTCGAGACCCAAATCTTTGTACTTCGACCTCGTTGGGGACATGCATTAAGATGACAAGAAGCAAACCGAACTGATACCACTGATCCAAATTTTATGAGAAAAATGAAATGACTACATATTATTAACAAATGCTTAACACATAATAATAGAGATACAGTAAAATTGGTTTTCTATTCAATAAGGAAATAAGTTGAAACTATAAAATGCAGCGGAAAACAAGCTTGTTGGAATGGTGGTGGCTTATCTCTGAGAAGAGATGTGACAGTTGCACTCATTCGCAAGAAGATGATTACAATGAGGCTCTGAAGGCCTTTTTACAATAAACAGGAGTTTCAAAAACCCTAAACATCCAAAAACCTAACCCTAGGAGATGAAGCGCCAAAAGTCATGTGGGCCCTTTTTGGGTAAGTTAGTACATCAACTTCCCGGGGTCGTAACTTTTGCATACGATCTCTGTTTTAGGCGTACGATAGCCCATTGGAAAGATCTATCCGAGGAATACAACAGTTGCCCAAAATTTCATGATGAAATTTTGCAAACCGCAACATACCCAAAAAAACATCATTTAGGGCCTTAAAACGACTCCAGAAGTTCAGGACCCGAAAAACTATTAAAAATAGTAAATTACCAAAATTGCCAGAAAGTTGTTTTGAGCTAGCTGGAACAAGTGGGTGGCCACCGATATCCACCTGGATCAGCTGAGTAGGAAGCAGTAGAACAGAGACAAGTCGAAGCAGCTCGAGCCAAGCTTGAGACCTTTAAGGCAACTTTACCCATATCTAAGTGACTCGGGACGAGTCACAGGTGAGTGTTGAGGGCTTGTTGGCCCTTGACCAAGTTTGAGGAAGCACTTGGTCATATTAACTATTTTTGGAACTTTGACAGCTTTTCAAAGATGGATCACAACGCGAAGCGGAGATTGTGGAAGCTAGACCCCTTTCTTGGGTCCTTTTTGGGTTTTTGGGGATAATGTAATGGGTATGGGATGTCGGCCCATGGGTTTACCCATGTTTAGGCCTATTTTTTAAAGTATAAATAAGTAGCTAGGCAATGTAAGAGAGACCAAGAATCTAAGTGCTAGTAAAGGATTTGTGTATACTATGTGATCGACTTGTAGAGTTGAGTGCAAGTGTTGTAAGTGTTGATTGCATGGATTGTAAGAAGGATCTATGCTAGATCTACTCGGGGAAGGAGGATATGGCGAGGTGCACGCAGATCTCCTGTCCTATGCAGAGTACATGTTTGAGATCTGTGTTGTAATCAGATTGACCAAAGCTAATAAAGAAGAAGAAGACTTTGTGGACATAGCCCCAGGGTGGGGGTGAACCACGGTAAACCTGTGTGTTGTGCTTGGTGCCTCAACCTAATGTGTTTGTCTCTTTCCATGTGTTGTTCTTTGATATGATTATGCTATGTGATTTTCTATGATATAATTAGATATATCTACTTTGCTTTGTGCTTCTTAGATGTATGGATGTAGATCTGACATATATGAAAGTGTTGAGTGCTAGACCTATTTTGTTGTTGTTAAGTGCTAACTTAACCTAGATCTAAGTGAATGTTGTGGTGCTCTACACCATATGCTGAGTGCCATGAGGGTTAAATAATGATGAATGATCTATGATAAAGTGTTTGATAAGTGTTAGAATCACATATCTATGTCCCAGCTAAGGTTGCAGACACCTGAGTCTTGCAACCACCCTTGCCTCCACCTCGGGTGAGACTTCATCTGCTTTGCAGGTGTTGCTGAAAGGGCCAGTAGTTAGGGTTTTGTTGGTGCGTTGTTGAAGCGTTGAACGCTGGGTCTACCCCTATGCCAACATGCCAACTATAAAATGTTTGGTGATATTTTTGTAAAAATATTCAAATTTCTAAGAATTTTATATAGTTTGTATAAAATTTTGGCGATTTTTAAGATAAAATAATTTTATCCTATAGAATTTGGACGAATCATTTTTAGAAAAATGAATCTTGTTTTGGGAAAAACCATGTAAAATTAGCCCATGAGCGAAATTTATCCCCAAAAATCATCCTTGCGTAATTCGTATGCAAAAGTTACGACCCCGAGAAGTTGAGGTACCAACTTACCCATCAGGACCCACATAACTTTTGGTAATTCATCTCCTAGGGTTAGGTTTTTGGATGTCTAAGGTTTTGGCATTCATGAGTAATGTTAAAAATGCCTCTAGAGCCTCATTGTAATCATTCTTCTCAGATGGATGCATGTAGCAACCACATCTCTTCTCAAAGATAGCTACCACCATTTGAGCAAGTTGTTTTTCGTTCTGTAGTATTATAGTTTCAGCCTATTTTATTTATTCAATAGAAGTTATTTTTCACTCGATATATGTTATTGTTCTATGTATCTATGTGTTATTATATTCGGTCTGTTATTCATTTCGTTCCGCTCATAAATCTGAATCAGTGGTATAAGAGTGGTCCGCTCTTCATTTATTTTTCTTCATGCATGTCCCCGACAAGATCTGGGTGCAAGAAGCTGGGACTTGAACCAATCAAGCCTTTTGCAAGATCGGTCGCGTCGAGCCTGAAAAAAACCCATGGGGGATGAAAATAAAGATGATGGAGTAGGAGATCATTTTAAAATGTTGCTTGAGGAAGACCTTGCGCGACAAAGGAACGAAATGATAGACAACTTTGCACAGATCCTTTGATGACTGCCCATAGGAGATGCATCTTCATCAAGCGACCATTCAATACCCTTCAAGGTACAAGTAAATTTTTATATTTCATTACTTGAAAGATTGATAGATGTGGATGTTGTAGATAAATGGTTGAATCTGCTATAAGGGTATTTTTCCGTCCACAATTTTTTTGATGGGGAAAAGATTACTTTTGCACTCCTCAAGGTTGTCCCCCATGTTAAAGACTGGTGGGATACTTACTGTGAGAAAAGGGCCATAGAGGAATCTGCAATATTTACAGTCTCCTCCACGTGGGATTCTTTCATGGATTCCATTAAAGAAAAGTAATACCATGTTGGAAGCTACGAGGACCAATACACAATATGGACCACCCTGCATCAAGAAAGGGACCAGACAATACCATATTTCACAAATATTTTCCATACCCTGTGCACCAAATTGGGTATCAAAGACTCTGAATGACATCTGGTGCTCAAATATTGTGGTTGTCTACATAGATACATTCAAACAGAATTGGAGTTTCTGGACATCACATCATTAGGAACGACTTATAGATATGTTGTCAAGATCGAGTAGAAATTTAAGCAGAAGAGGTGAGAGTTTGGATTTTCAAACTCCTCACAGCTAAAGCAGGGTAGAGGTGACCCCAACCCACAAAAAAAGGGACATAGCAAAGATGGCCATTCTCAAGACAACCAATCCAAGCCGCAACATAAGAAGGGTAATGAGAATTCAAAGAAGGACACAAGAAAGTGGTGTGAATACCATAAAATTCCTTGGCACAACACCAAAGAATGTCACTCCAAGCCATCACTGCTAGCCGAGCTAAAAGATTTTGAGTCAGAGGTAGATTCTGTTGGCTTTCAGAAGTCACTCCTGGATTGCTAGCAGGAGCAGAGCCCGAAGCCCATCAGATTTAATGTCACGGTTTGTTTTAAAGGGTGATCAAATGGAGGGAAACTCAAAACAACCTCGTATCAACTCAGAAACCAGACCAGGCATGCATGAAAGAGTGAGGTCCTGATAAAATCCAAACAGTGAGTCGTAGTAAAGGTGAATAGGTGGAAGATTTACGCAAGAAGAGCGCAATGATCTATTACAGACATCAGGTATGCGACAGATTGAAGAAGAAATGCATTCGAAAGAAAAATCCTTTTACATCCAAATACAGATAACCAGAGGGCACGACAACGCCACAACAAATCCTTTGTTGCAACAAGTTGCACTACTGTGAATCCTCGGGCAAACGATGAAACAAAGATGGAAAAGAAGGAGAACTGTTTGTTATAAACCAAGAAATCTCAAACACAGAGGCATAACCATGAAACCAGAGTATTTGCTGAAACTTTACAGTTGGGAGCTTCGCTCTACCATCGATAGATACAAAAATGGAAAAAAGGCCTACATATACTCGAAATAACATAGCGGCGGAACCAAGAAACTGCATTGAAGGCTTTGCGTCTGCATGGCTTCTGACAACACGGAGCTGCGATCTTTGAATGGTCGTGCAACTTATGGCAGACGCGATCAGTTTTCTGACAATTTATTCGGCGAATCGACGTGCTTTTAATCTTTTGCGGGACGCCCCATTATGGCGGAGACGATGTCTAACCACCACCAACCGCTTCAATAACTGCTTCTTGGGATTGGAAATGGTCAGGCCAACTCAGCATTTCGGGCTCCGGACAACTTCCCGCGCTGCCACCTGGAGTAACTGGATATCTTGAGAAATGAACACGAGGGCCAGCGCAGAGGTCATGGTGCATGGTAGGTGTGAGGTCATCGGGGAACGCGCGGGAAGGGTGGCGAGGAGTGGGAATGATGACAGAGAGGGGTGACAGAGGACGAACCATGGCGGAGGGCACTCAAGTAGATGGGGACAAGATGAGAGAATGAACTCGCCTCTGGATGAGAAGCGGTCGTGGAAAGGGAGCGGGACACGCGGCAGGAAAGGAGTGGACGGTGGGAGGGAAGAGAGCCACGGGGACCACTGAGGAGAGGTGAGCGGATGACACACGGCGGCAGGGGAAAGGTGGAAGAAAGAGTGAAATGACAGGAGGAGGGCCCACACTGGTTAGACACAGGACAACTGAGAGGAGCGGGACTTCACGAGCGCCGTTGATCCGGGCGCTACGATCCTGGCCGTCGGAGAGCTGCACATGGGAGCTCGGAGCCCCCCCCCTCTGCTTAAAGGTAGAAAGGCGGGGGGGGGTCCGAGATGCTCTCTACTGTCGTTGATCCGGGCGCGCTAATCTGAACCGTCGGAGAGCTGCGCCCCCGATCTCGGACCCCCCCGCTTAAAGATCGAAAGGCAAGGGGGGTCCGACATTCGCTGTGCGTCGTCGATCTGTGCGCGTAAATATGGACCGCCCGGATGTTCCTGTTGCTTACCATGGGCACATTATCACCTGAAACTTTGGACAAGTGGGTTTTAACCCGTTCTTTTGAGATCTAAACCCCTTAGAAAGAAATATCGCTAACATTTGGCTCCATGGGGGATAGAGTCATCCCTGTGATGCTCTAAGAACTCTTTTGCAGACTTAGTGCCTTTGCTGTTGGGCTATGGAGTCATTTATTAGTCCAGAAAACGAAAACGAAAACACAAAACAATATTTACAAAATTAAACAAAAACGAGCCGACTGCGGCTCACATGAAACATTTTTTTAAGAAATGCCCATTAACTGGGCCATTGAAGACTTCATTGCCTTCCAGATCCTGCAACCTGTAAGTGTTATTGG
>ML778686.1:611364-641491 GCA_009831015.1 Picea engelmannii | reverse complement strand
CCATTATGGCGGAGACGATGTCTAACCACCACCAACCGCTTCAATAACTGCTTCTTGGGATTGGAAATGGTCAGGCCAACTCAGCATTTCGGGCTCCGGACGACTTCCCGCGCTGCCACCTGGAGTAACTGGATATCTTGAGAAATGAACACGAGGGCCAGCGCGGAGGTCATGGTGCATGGTAGGTGTGAGGTCATCGGGGAACACGCGGGAAGGGTGGCGAGGAGTGGGAATGATGACAGAGAGGGGTGACAGAGGACGAACCATGGCGGAGGGAACTCAAGTAGATGGGGACAAGACGAGAGAACGAACTCGCCTCTGGATGAGAAGCGGTCGTGGAAAGGGAGCGGGACATGCGGCAGGAAAGGAGTGGACAGTGGGAGGGAAGAGAGCCACGGGGACCACTGAGGAGAGGTGAGCGGATGACACATGGCGGCAGGGGAAAGGCGGAAGAAAGAGTGAAATGACAGGAGGAGGGCCCACACTGGTTATACACAGGACAACTGAGAGGAGCGGGACTTCACGAGCGCCGTTGATCCGGGCGCTACGATCCTGGCCGTCGGAGAGCTGCACATGGGAGCTCGGACCCCCCCCCTCTGCTTAAAGGTAGAAAGGCGGGGGGGTCCGAGCTGCTCTCTACTGCCGTTGATCCGGGCGCGCTAATCTGAACCGTCGGAGAGCTGTGCCCCCGATCTCGGACCCCCCCCCCCCCCGCTTAAAGATCGAAAGGCAAGGGGGGTCCGACATTCGCTGTAAGCCGTCGATTTGTGCGCGTAAATCTAGACCGCCCGGATGTTCCTGTTGCTTACCACGGGCGCATTATCACCTGAAACTTTGGACAAGTGGGTTTTAACCCGTTCTTTTGAGATCTAAACCCCTTAGCAAGAAATATCGCTAACAGATTCTAACTCTGAATCAAATACAGAAGGAGGGAAGCAGATTATCGATGTCGAACCCAGCTTCTCCATATTTCATGAGGAAGGATACATAAACCAAAGCTTTGGGTTTGCAAATTATAGAGATTTGAACTCTACAAGAGTCCCTGATACTATTACGATTATGGATGGTTACGCCAGCCTGTAGTTATGAAGGAAGAAATTCTTGTAAATACAAGTCGAGGTCCAATGATTGATGAAACAACCTTAGCAGACCATTTGAAAGAAAGTCTTGTGTTTCATGTAGGATTGGAAGCGTTTGAGGATGAGCCATACATGAAACTTGGTCTTACAAAACCTTGATGCATGTGCTCTTTGGATTGAACATAAGCTATTTGAAGTCGTCCTTTCACATTCATTCTTGCATTGTGTATGTCTTGTCAAACATGGAAACACAAATTTGTTCTTCTTCTTTGTGATTCGCTCTACAAGATCACTAACCATGCTTCACATAAATAATTTCCACTAAATGATTTCTAGATCCAAAATTATATTTTTATAACAAGGAGGGGATCTATGAGAATGAACTTAAGCGTATTAGCACTGGTTTTCTTGTAAGATGCCCATAAATCTGCATAAACGTACTCTTGTAAGATGGCCATAAATCTGAATATGAATCACTCAAGAGCTTCATGTTTTTCATCATAGGTGTGGCCATGGACTTGCAGTCTATCATCCTGAATCTCTACAGGATCTCAACAATATATTTTCCTTGGTTAAGGAAAATATCATATGGTCTCTGCCACACCTCCAATCCAAAAAATAATGCATCAAACCTATATCCTTCATCTTGAAATCTGAAGTGAGCTCCCTCTTGCATTCATTTGTGATATTCTCATCCCTTGTAAGAAACAGGTCATCAAAGGGAAACCATCCCCAAGCTCATCAAAATAATTGTTTGTCATATCCTACCATGGGTGCTTTCTTAAGCATGTACAAATATTTCTTCAATCTCTAAACATGACACTCCTTCTCACGCAGCATATGGTTTCCTTATGTACACTTGTTCTAGCTACTGGAGCAAGTGTCTCATCATAATATCCTCCCTCTTGTTAGGAGAATCCTCTGGCCACAAATCTAGATTTGTACATCTCTATGATTCCATCTTCAGCATGTTTGATCTTTTCGATCCACTTGGAAGTCACAATTGACTTCCCTTCTAGTCTTGGAGCCACTTTCCACACATCATTCTTCATGATGGACTGATACTCTTCCATCATGGCATCCTTCCACACACTTTTTGCTTAGAAGATTCTTCATAAGTGGCAGGTTTTGAGTCAATGATATTCCTCATCAATGCCACATATCTGGAAACTAGTGTGGTATATTTCTCTCTCTGGAACTAAGGAAAATCAATATCCCAATCCTTCTGATTGGATGCCTCATCTATCACTAAAACAAGGAATCACCCCAAGAGGTCTCATATATCCTAGAAGCCTATGAAGCTTCGATCTAGCCTCCTCAACTCATGGAATTTGTCTTTCAATCCTGGAAAATGTCTCTCTCTCCCACTTGAATCTGAGGGGGAACTTCTTCTCAATAATATGGTATTCCTCTGAGTCAACTGACTCTCTCTTATATCAGGCTCTCTCTGAGTCTGTATTCTCTCTTTGAAGCTTGACTCTTTCTAAGTCTATATAATCTCCAGATCCATCTGCACCCTCTGCATGTGTTGACCTCCTCTAAAGTCGGGTCTCCTATGAATTGCCCTAGCGAGGTTTCTCCTCCCTACTAGATCTTGAGGGATGAATCCCTCTGAAATTTAGATCCTTATGTGTTGGTACTTGCCGGGGTTTCCTTCCTCACAACTAATGTAGCCATCTTCTCCTCCTTTTGATACAACTCAATAATGTCATATATATTTGTATCCCCTTTGCATCTTGCAAAGTATCACAGGACCATGTTGGTATCTTCCTAGTCATTTCAATGATTATGGGTAGGTATTTATGGCTCTAATAACTCTTCTTGATGATCTGAAGAGTGATCAACTGAACTATAGTGATATGTATAGTCATCTTCAAAGCCTTCTTCTCCTTCATTACATGGATGTGTACAGTCATATACACATCTCTATGTATGGATAGTATGTTCCATGTCTCAGATACAGACCATCTATTTTGTTGTCTCCTGCAATCATCATTATAGCTCCCTCTCATAGCTATTACCTGTGACCTTCCCGAAACAAGAGAAAATAGCATATAAGAACAATATTCTTATGCAACAATAATAATAAAAACAAGAACAAGAACAATCATCACAGTATATCCTTCTCATAGCTATCACCTGTGACCTACCTGGAATAAGAGCCAAAACAAAATACAATAACAAGAAATAAGAACAACCCTCTTCAACACTCTTTCAGTGTTGTGACCAATCATTCCTCTATAGTAACATGCCCAGAACAAGAAACAAGAACAACAAAATCTCCATGGTAACCTCCATGGAATTTACAAGATAGCGTGTCTGGGACAAAGTCAAAAACCAATAACATCTCCTAGAGGAGATCAATTTACCCTATAAACAAGTGCATCATTAATACTGAAAAATGAGCTTTTACTTAATGATCATCATACCAAAAATATTCAAGTGTTACAAAACATTTGATAGAAATAACAGTAATAGAACTCTAAAGACTTTTTTTCTAGTTACAATACTTACTTAAGTTGTAGAAATATAAAATATCAAACATGATATGCAAACATGGAGTCTAGTTGTTGTTGTCCCATTTGAGTTGTCATATATTTTAGGATACATCGTCACTATCGCATCCAACTCTTAGGCTTCCTCTGACTGCATTAGATCTAAGATCCCTTTGGATCTACTGTCATTGCTTGGATAAATTTCCTTTTTCCAAGTGTATGTCTCCTGCAAACACCCTCATCTTATATACAAGTACACCATCTATCTTTGTCTTCTAATCTCAGAGATTACATCAATAAGAAAAAGTTAGAAATATTAGAAGGTTCAATGTCTAGGAAAATGTCAGCAAAGCCTAAAACCCTAAAAATTCAATTTTGATGAACGACCAATCTGAGAGATGTAGCAGGTGTGCTAGGGTAGGGAGAGTTTATCAGTGGTGTAGTTTGTCCCAATCATATTTATAATAAGTTCTCAACGAGCTTGAAAAAGAAAATTTTGCAGCGACAAATTGCATGTGCAACATCAATGTGGCAAATCTCACGATCTTCCTTCCAACGATTACACTGTTTTGAAGGAAACCTGCTCCGAAACCATGTTATATTTTGATTAGTTTCAATAAAATTAGATTTACCATATCATTTTTATCTTCTTTTAACATTCAATAATCATATACTAAAATATATAAACAACAGATGCACAAGCACAAGAAGACACAAATGTTTATCCTGGGAAAACCCCAAACTTGGGGAAAACCCAACCAACTTTTCTTAAAGAGAATATTCCAATACAATCATGAGCAAGCTATAATCACAAGAGAAAACTAACAATGAAAAACCCTGGTAAAAAACACTTATCTCTTCTTCTTTTCAAACCCTAGCGAGGGTAGACAACTGATCAACACCACAGAAATGGCACCAAGATAGATGCATCACTAGAGAAATATAGTACACCATATAAATGGCACAACTGGTAACTGCAACTGCATCTACAACTGTTGTTGCAACTATAACCGCTACTGCTATTGCAACTGCAACTATAACTGCAACTGTAATTGCTACTTCAACTGACAACTGGGAAGTACCACACAACCTTAGCAAAACTCCTCCAGAGGTAGCGCACAAGAGAAACTACTAATATCCACCAATAATATCCTACCCCAAGTAGGGTGCACCCTTTAAGAGAACCAGAAACCAGAAACCAGAAATAGTGAAACTACTGCAACTGCCTAGTGCGCACTGCATAAGGAGAATTGTGTGGATGTACAAATGAACTGGCCCATATTTGTATTTATACTAATCTAGGCTCCTATCTAGGAAAACTTCTTATTCTGGATCTTCAAAATTACTTTATTATTTTGTGGGTCGACTTCTCTTCTTGGAAATTATATTTCCACTTTATTATTATTTTATGTGGGCCGACTTCTCTTATGTAGTATTCTATTTCCCTTTATTCTTTTATGGGGTGTTCTTAAATTGTTCAATGGTATTCGTGTTACTTCTTGGAAAATTCTTCTTCTCGAAGAAAAGTAGGAGGAAATACCTCCCGCAGCTACCAAAACATCAACACGGGTAACCAGGAATCTCTCAATTGGGAACTCAAAGGAACCTATTATTATCAAAACTACTAACAAAACCAACAACAAATGCTTGTTGTTTTAGAGAAACTCACACATGAGTTCACTCTTCAAGATTGACAACCTGGATATTTAGTTTTAAGCTCTAATTACACTCTAATATGAACCAGCTTTCTCTAGAATTCACCCTCCATGGTTGTACTAGGTCAAATCTCTCTTTCTTTCTCTCTACTTGCCCCTCATGCACCAAAATTCAATGTGTAAAATTGTTCTCCCAACCCATACAAATTTCCTCTCTTTGGGTTTCCTTTCTTGACTCACACTCTTCCCCAAGTTGATTGTACTCAACCCCCATGTACCTAATAACTTTTGGATGTGACCACTCACACCCACCCTCTTACATGTATTCAATGATTCGCTTTGGGGACACTCAATCATAAATTGGAATGTTCATATATAAGTAGCAATTTACAAAAATGGGTTGAATTAATATACATGGGTATTTCCCCCTTTGAACCCTCTTGGCCATTATCCTAGACACTCCCCTCTCTTGTGGATTAATTCATCCCACATCTCTTCTCCATGTCCCCTTAGCAATTGGCATCACATTTTTATTATTAAGACATAGAAATACAATTCACATATTACATCACTTGGTCATAGCCACACATTATATCTACATAAACATTAATTAAACTGGGGATTATAGTGGGGATGTTACATTCTCCCTCCATTAAAATTGTGCGTCGTCCTCAGTGCACTCTATGATGATATTCATATATGAAAATTTACATCACAATACTTAGAAATAAAATTCTACAATTTAACAACTCCAACCATAATATCATATTCCTCTCAACTAACCAAACCCAAGGAATGCACCATTAGTTTATCATTTATTATGTTTCTTTCTTTGATCCTCTTTATGTTGTTTTTTTGGAAATACATTGATAAAATTGAAAACAACCTAATAACAACATTAATCTTAACAAACATGACTCACACAAACATTTCATAATCAAACAACAAGCCTATAGAATAATTAATGTGAAGGGCGACAAGGCCAATTTTTTGGGTGGAATCACCTTCTCATGTACTTGAAACTGACACATATAAATCATGACATGTGAATGGGACTAGCGTTGAAATCATTTCAATTTGTGCTTGTATGGACTGAAATTTGACATGGTTAGACTAAATACAAGAAATGACAGTATGGAAGGGTTTCCAGACTCAAACATGACTCACACAAACAATTTCACAATCCAACAACAAGACTATATAATAATTAATGTTAAGGGTGACAAGGCCAATTTTTTGGGTGGCATCGCCTGCTCATGTACTTGACCTTGCTTATACGTGACATGTGAATGGAGCCAATGTTGAAATTTTTTTAGTTTATGCTTGTATGGACAGGAATTTGACATGGTTAGACTAAACACATGTAATGACAGTATGGGAGGGTTTACAGACTCAAACATGAATCACACAAACAATTTCACAATCTTACAACAAGCCTATAGAATAATTAATGTGAAGGGCGACAAGGCCAAAGTTGAGAAAAAGAAGGGATCTGAAGAATCTCCTTCTCCAGAAGAAAAGACCTCCAAGGAAGAAAGAGGGGATGTGTACTTGGCTTCTTCAAGCACACATGCATATCATGAGGCATGGTTGGTTGACTCAGGTGCATCCTTTCATATGACTCCCCATAGGGAGTGGTTCTGTGAATATGAAAGGTATGATGGAGGTAATGTTTTCCTCGATGATGACTCAAAAAATAGAATCATAGGTCGAGGAAAATTCAAGTTGAGGCTCATATATGGAAGGATTAGAACACTACCTAGTGTTTTTCACATCCCAGGATTGGGTAGGGATTTGATTTATGTAATCAAAATAGACAATGCAGAGGTAAAAATAATATTTGAAAAGGAAACCTGTAGGATGGCTCAAGGAGAAATGGTGTTTTTGAAGGGAGTTCGGTTTAGAACTTTGTATAAGCTAAAAGGAATCACTATTAGTGATGTGTGTAATAGTTCCATTGTTCCTGATATTGGAGTAGTAGAAGAAAAAACTCATAGTCTCTGGAGAAAAGGTTATGGTGTGGCATCAAAGACTAGGGCATATGGGAGAGAAGGGTCTAAAGACTAGGGCATGGTTGAAGGTATGTCTAAATTCTCTCTAGATTTTGATTTATGTGAACATTGTGTATATGGGAAGAATAATCGGGTAAGATTCCCCTTTGGTGCAACGAGGCCAGAAGGAATTTTACAGCAAGTTCACAGTGATGTGTTTGGACCTGTGTTGGTTTCATCATTGGGAAAAAATGTGTACTATGTCTCATTTATAGAGGAATTCTTGAGGAATACTTGGATATATTTCCTCGGGAATAAATCTAAATTATTTGAATGATCCAGGTGGATATTGGTGGCCACCCACCTATTCCGACTGGTTCCTTTTGACAGTTTTAGTTCAACACATTCTTTTGTAATTCTTTGTAATTGTGGGTTCTACACTTTCGGGGTTGTCTAAAGCCCTACACAGCTGTGTGGTGGAGATTGGTGGTCGTCCACCTATTCTAACTGGATTATTTTGGAAGGTTTCTTGTCAGTACATATTTTTGTAATTCTAGGGCCGTTTTGGGGCCCTAAATAGTGTGTATTTGGCTTGCCACAATGAAACTATAGACAAAGTCAAAGTTTGGTGAAATAATGTGTAGTTCTTGAAAATATGTTTCCAACGGGCTATCACACGCCTAAAGCGTAGTTCGTATGTAAAAGTTATGACCCCGAGAAGTTGAGGTACCAACTTACCCATCAGGGCCCATATAACTTTTGGCATTTCATCTCCTAGGGTTAGGTTTTTGGATGTCTAGGGTTTTGGAATTCATGAGTAATGTTAAAAATGCCTCTAGATCCTCATTGTAATCATTATGCTCAGATGGATGCGTGTAGCAACCACATCTCTTCTCATAGATAGTACCACCATTCAAGCAAGTTGTTTTTCGTTCTGCAGTATTATAGTTTCAACCTATTTTATTTATTCAATAGAAGTTATTTTTCACTTGATATATGTTATTGTTCTCTGTATCTATGTGTTATTGTATTTGGTATGTTATTCATTTCATTTCACTCATAAATCTGAATCAGTGGTATCAGAGCAGTCTGCTCTTCATTTATTTTTATTCGTCCATGTCCTCGACAAGATCTGGGTACAAGAATTTGGGACTCGAACCAATCAAGCCTTTTGCAAGATCGGTCGCGACAAGCCTAAAAACAACCCATGGGGGACGAAAAGAAAGATGATGGAGTAGGAGATCATTTTAAAATGTTTCCCAAGGAAGCCCTTGCACGACAAAGGAATGAAATGATGGAAAACTTTGCACAGATCCTTCGACGACTACCCACAGGAGACATATCTTCATCAAGCGGCCATGAAATACCCTTCAAGGTACAAGTAAATTTTGATATTTCATTATTTGAAAGACTGATATATGTGGATGTTGTAGATAAATGGTTGAATCTTCTATAAGGGTATTTTTCCATCCACAATTTGTTTGATGGGGAAAAGATTACTTTTGCACTCCTCAAGGTCGTCCCCCATGTTAAGGACTGGTGGAATACTTACTATGAGCAAAGGGCCATAGAGGAATCTGCAATATTTATGATCTCCTCCACATGGGATTCTTTTAGGGATGCCATTAAAGAAAAGTACTACCATGTTGGAAGCTATGAGGACCAATACACAAGATGGACCACCCTCCATCAGGAAAGGGACCAGATAGTACCATATTTCACAAATATTTTCCATACCCTATGCACCAAATTGGGTATCAAAGACTCTAAATGACATCTGGTGCTCAAATATCACGGTTGTATGCATAGATACATTCAAACATAAATGGATTTTTTGGACATCACATCATTGGGTACGACTTACAGATATGTTGTCAAGATCGAGCAGAAATTTAAGCAGAAGAGGCGAGAGTTTGGATTTGAGAACTCCTCACAACCGAAGCAGGGTAGAGGCGACCCCAACCCACAAAACAAGGGACAGAGCAAAGATGGCCACTCTCAGGACAACCAGTCCAAGCTGCAATAGAAGAAGGGTAATGAGAAGTCAAAGAAGGACATGGGAAAGTGGTGTGAATACCATAAAATCCCTTGGCACAACACTAAAGAATGTCGCTCCAAGCAATCAATACTAGCCGAGCTAAAAGCTTCCGAGTCAGAGGTAGATTCTGACTCTAAATCAAATCCAGAAGGAGGGAAGAGGATTATCAATGTTGAACCCATCTTCTCCATATTTCATGAGGAAGGATACATAAACCAAAGCTATGGGTTTGCAGATTATAGAGATTTGAACTCTGCAAGTGTCGTTGATACTATTAAGATTATGGATGGTTATGAAAGCCTATCATTATGAAGGAAGTAGTTCTTGTAAATACAATTCAAGGTCCAGTGATTGAAGAAATAGCCTTAGTATACCATTTGAAATCAAATCTCGTGTTTTGTGTAGGATTGGAAGCATTTGAGGATGATCCATACATGAAACCTAGTCTTACAGAGCCTCGATGCATATGCTCTTCAGATTGAACAGAAACTATTTGAAGTCATCCTTTCACATGCATCCTTGCATTGCCTATGTCTTGTCAAACATGGAAACACAAATTCGTTCTTCTTCTTTGTGATTCACTCTATAAGATCCCTAACCATGCTTCACATAAATAATTTCCACTAAATGACTTATTGATGAAAAATTATATTTTTATAACGAGGGAACTCTGAGAACGAGCTTAGGCCTATTATCACTGGTTTTCTTGTAAGATTCCCATAAATTTGCATCAAAGTACTCTTGTAAGATGGCCATAAATCTGAAGATGAATCACTCAAGAGCTTCATGTTTTTCATCATAGGTGTGGCCATGGAATTGCAGTCCATCATCCTGAATCTCTACAGGATCTCAACAATATATTTTCCTTGGCTAAGGAAAATATCATTTGGTCTCTGCCACACCTCCAATCCAAAAAATAATGCATCAAACCTATATCCTTCATCTTGAACTCTGAAGTGAGCTCTTTCTTGCACTCATTTGTGATCTTCTCATCCCTTGTAATAAACAAGTCATCAAGGGGCAACCATTAACAAGCTCATCAAAATAATTGTCTAGCATATCCTACCATGGGTGCTTGCTTAAGCTTGTACAAAGTTTTCTTCAATATTTAAACATGAGACTCCTTCTCACGTATCATATGGTTTCTTTATGTACACTTGTTCTAGCTACTAGATCAAGTGTCTCATCATAATATTCTCCCTCTTGATGGGAGAATCCTCTGGCCATAAATCTAGCTTTGTACATCTCTATGCTTCCATCTGCAGCATGTTTGATCTTGTAGATCCACTTGGAAGTCAGAATTGACTTCCCTTCTAGTCTCGGAGCCACTTTCCACACATCATTCTTCATGATGGACTGATACTCTTCCATCATGGCATCCTTCCACACACTTGTTGCTTATAATCTTCCTCATAAGTGGAAGGTTTGAATCAATGATCTTCCTCATCAATACCACATATCTGGAAACTTGTGTGGTCTATTTCTCTCTCTGGAACTAAGGAAAAATCAATATCCTAGTCCTTCTCACTAGCTGCCTTTTCTATCATTAAAACAAGGAATCACCCCAAGAGTTCTCATATATCCTCGAAGCCTATGAAGCTTCGATCTAGCGTCCTCAACTCATGGCATCTGTCTGTCAGTCCTGGAAAACATCTCTCTCTCCCACTTGAATCTAAGGGGGGACTTCCTCTCAATGATATGGTATTCCTCTGATTCAACCAAATCTCTCTAATATCAGGCTCGCTCTGATTCTGTATGCTCTCTTTGAATCTTGACTCCCTCTAAGTCTATATAATCTCCAGATCCATATGCACCCTCTGCATGTTTTGACCTTATCTGAAGTCTGGTCTCCTATGAACTTCCCTAGTGAGGTTGCTCCTCCCTACTAGATCTTGAGGGATGAATCCCTCTGAACTCTAGCTCCTTATGTTTTGGTACTTAGTGGGATTGCCTACCTCATCACTGGTGTAGCCATCTGCTCCTCCTCGTGATACGGCTCATCAATGTTATATATTTGTATCCCCTTTTCATCTTTCAAAGTATCACAAGACCATGTTGGTCTCTTCCTGGTCACTGCAACGATTTTGGGTAAGCCCTTATGGCTCTACTAACTCTTCTCGATGATCTAAAGAGTGCTCAAGTGAACTAAAGGGATATATAAAGTCATATTCGTATCCTTCTTCTCCTTCATTACATGGATGTGTACAGTCATGTACACATCTCTATGTCTGGATAGTATGTTCCATGTCTTAGCTAGAGAAAATCTAATTTGTTGACTCCTACCGTCATTATAGCTCCCTCTAAGATCTATTACCTGTGACCTTCCCATAACAGGATAAAATATCAAACAAGAACAATATTCTTATGCAACAATAATAATAAAAACAAGAACGGGAACAATCATCACAGTATCTCCTTCTCATAGCTATCACATGTGACCTACCTGGAATAAGAGCCAAAAAAAAATACAATAACAAGAAATAAGAACAACCCTCTGCAACACTATTTCAGTGTTGTGACCAATCGTTCCTCTATAGTAACATGCCCAAAACAAGAAACAAGAACAAAAAAATCTCCATGGTAACCTCCGTGGAATTTACAAGATAACCTGTCTGGGACAAAGTCAACAACCAAGAACATCTCCTAGAGGAGATCAATTTACCTTGTAAACAAGTGCATCATTAATACTGAAAAATGAGCATTTACTTAATGATCATCATACCAAAAATATTCAAGTGTTACAAAACATTTGATAGAAATAACAGTAATAGAACTCTAAATACTTTTATTCTAGTTAAAACACTTACTTAAGTTGTAGCAATATAAAATATCAAACTTGATATGAAAAAATGGATTCGAGTTGTCATTGTACCATTTGTTTGAGTTGTCATATATTTTAGGAGACATCGCCACTACTGCATCCAACTCTTGGGCTTCCTCTGAGTGCACTAGATCTATGATCCATTTGGATCTATTGTCACTGCTTGGATAAATTTCATTTTTCCAAGTGTACATCTCCTGCAAACACCCTCATCTTATATACAAGTACAACATCTAGCTTTTGCTTCTAATCTCAGACATTACATCAATAAGAAAAAGTTAGAAATAAAAATCAGAATGTTCAATGTCTAGGAAAATGTCAAAAAGCCTAAAACCCTAAAAATTCAATTTTGACGAAAGGTCAATATGAGAGATGTAGCAGGTGCGCTAGGGTAGGGAAAGTTTATCAGTGGTGGAGTTTGTCCCAATAATATTTATAATAATTTATCAATGAGCTTGACAAACATATACTAAAATATATAAACAACAGATGAACAAGCACAAGAAGACACAAATGTTTATCCTGGGAAAACCCCAAACTTGGGGAAAAACCCAACCAACTTTTCTTAGAGAGAATATTCCAATACAATCATGAGCAAGCTATAATCACAAGATAAAACCAACAATGAAAAACCCTGATAAAAAATACTTATGTCTTCTTCTTGTCAAACCCTAGTGAGGGTACACAACTGATCAACACCACAAAAATGGCACCAAGATAGATGGATCACTAGAGAAATATAGTACACCATAGAAATGGCACAACTGGTAACTGCAATTGCATCTACAATTGTTGCTGCAACTACAACCGCTACTACTATTGCAACTGCAACTATAATTGTAGCTGCAACTCTAACTGCAACTGCAATTGACAACTAGGAAGTACCACGCAACCTTAGCAAAACTCCTCCAGAGGTAGCACACAAGAGAAACTACCAAGAGCCACCAAGAAGATCCTACCCCAAGTGGAGCACCCTCCGAGAGAACCAGAAACTAGAAATAGCGAAACTACTGCAGCTACATAGTGCGCACTTCAGAAGGAGAGTTGTGTGGTTGTACAAATGAACTGACCTAGATTTGTATTTATACTAATCTAGGCACATATCTGGGACTGACTTCTTATTATGGATCTTCAAATTTACTTTATTATTTTTGTAGGTCGACTTCTCTTCTTGGAAATTATATTTCCACTTTATTATTATTTTTTGTGGGCCGACTTCTCTTATGTGGTCTTCTATTTCACTTTATTTTTTTCTGGGGCGTTCTTCAGTTGTTCAATGGTATTCCTTTGACTTCTTGGAATATTCTTCTTCTCTAAGAAAAGTAGGAGGAAATACCTCCCACAGCTACCAAAACATCAACACAGGTAACCAAGAATCTCTCAATTGGGAACTCAAAGGAACCTATTGTTATCAAAACTACCAACAAAACCAACAACAAACGCTTGTTGTTTTAGAGAAACTCACACATGAGTTCACTCTTCAAGATTGACAACCTGGCTCTTTAGTTTTCAGCTCCAATTACACTCTAATATGATCCATCTTGCTCTATAATTCACCCTCCATGGTTGCACCAGGTCAAATCTCTCTTTCTTTCTCTCTACTTGCCCCTCATGCACAAAAACTCAATGTGTAAAATTGTTCTCCCAACCCATACGAATTTCCTCTCTTTGGCTTTCCTTTCTTGACTCACACTCTTCCCCAAGCTGATTATACTCAACCCCTATGTACCTAATAACTTTTGGATGTGACCACTCACACCCACCCTCTTACATGTATTCAATGATTCACTTTGGGGACACTCAATCATAAATTGGAAGGTTCATATATAAGTAGCAATTTACGAAAATGGGTTGAATTAATATACATGGGTATTTCCCCATTTGAACCCTCTTGGCCATTATCCTAGACACTCCCCTCTCTTGTATATTAATTCATCCCACATCTCTTGTCCATGCCCCCTTAGCAATTGGCATCACATTTTTATTATTAAGACATAGAAATACAATTCACATATTACATCGCTTGGTCATAGCCACACATTATATAGACATAAGAATTAATTAAACTGGGGATTATAGTGGGGATGTTACATTCCCCCTCCCCTAAAATTGTGTGTCGTCCTCAGTGCACTCTATGATGATATTCATATATGAAAATTTACATCACAATACTTAGAAATAAAATTCTACAATTTAACAACTTCAACCGCAGCTCCAACCATAATATCATATTCCTCTCAACTCAGCAAACCCAAGGAATGCACCATTAGTTTATCAAGTTCAATGGCACAGTTGGCTAGGACTCTAAGATGTGGTTCTGGAACTCTAACTGATCAAAATGGAGTCTTGCATTCCATTTTCTTCAAAATTGTCAAAAATTTACGGGTATTCTGCCTGCATGTTTTCTTCATGCTCCCATGTATCATCTTTAGGACCATAACATATATATTGAACCTTTACCATCCCTATGGATTTGTTCCTGATCACTTTGAATTTCTGGTCTAGGATGTGTATTGGTTCCACCCAGAAATCCCCTTCGTTCTCCACCTGGATCACATTCCAATCAATTATGTGGTTAGGGTCAGGCACATATTTCTTTAATAATGGCACATGAAATACATTATGTTCTCTCATGGACACAAGCAATGCTAGCATGTATGAAACTAGCCCTATTTTTTCTAATATTTCAAAAGGTCCACAATATCTTGTTGTCATCTTTGGGAAACTTCCTAATCTCAGTGAGTTCTCTTCGCCTTCACTTTTAAAAACACATGTTCGTCCACTTTGAAATATCTAAACACTTTGTTCTTATTTGCATAACTTTTCTTCCTATACTGAGAAGCCTTTAAATTATGCTTTATCTTTTCTATCTACTCATCCATTTCCCTTAACAATTATGGCCCAACAACTGCTCTATATGTTGAATTATACCAACTCACTGGTGTGTTGCATTTTCTGCCATACAATGCTTCAAACGGACTCATTTTCAATGAGGCCTAATACCCATTGTTTTAGGAAAATTATACTAAATGAATATAATATTCCCACTTTGATGGTTGATCCATCATATACATTCTGAGCATGTCCTCAATTATCTTGTTGGTCCTTTATGTTTTTCCATCTGACTTTGGATGATATGGTTTACTAAGATTTAGATTTTCTCCAAATCCTTTGAACAAACCCTTCCAAAAATTGGAAGTAAACTTTGGATCCCTGTCTGAAACTATTTCCTTAGGCACTCCATGTAGCCTAGAAACTTCTTTCATATATATGTCGGCAATATTGTATGCCTTGTGTGTAGTCTTTGTCGGAATAAAATGTGTTGCCTTAGTCAATTTATCCACCACCACCATGATGGAATAATGTTGCTTCATTGGTGTGGGAATATTTGTAATGAAATCAACTGTGACAACTTCCCACTTCCATTCTAGAATGGGAAATAGTTGTAGCAAACATGTTGGGTGCCTATGCTCTATCTTTACCTTTTGAAATTCTAGACATCAAGTTATGTAATTAGCCACTTCCTTTTTCATTCCCTGCCAAAAATATTGGCTTCTTCAAGTTGCATTTGTTTTTTTATATCCTGGGTGCCTGGAATATGTCGCATTATCCATTTCCTTTATAACTATATTTTTGAACTCACTAGAATTCATCACATACACCTTACCTTTGTACATGAGAATTTCGTCTTCTTTTAGCTCATAAGAATTAAATTTTTGCTTAAAATTACTTTGTTATAATATCTCTTTTATTTTTAAATAATGTTGATTTGAATTTTTTGTTGCAATGATTTGATCCTTTAGATCAGTCATGTACATGTTGATGGTTGCAATATGCACTTCATGATCTCTCCTTCTAAGTGCATCAGCCACTTGATTTTCCTTGCCCTTTATATGCTTAATTTCGAGATCATATTCACTCAATAACTCCATGATCTAGATTTAGGAGCGGAATGAACGGATTAACAGACTGAATACAATAAACACAAAGATATGAATAACAACACAGATATCCAGTGAACAATATTCTATTGAATAAATGAAATAAGCTAAAATTGTAAAACTGCAGAGATGAAACACTTGCTCGAATGGTGGTAGTTATCTCTGAGAAGAGATGTGGTTGCTACGCGCATCTGTCTAAGAAAAATGATTACAATGAAGCTCTAGAGGCATTTTTTATATTACTCACAAATTCCAAAACCCTATACATCCAAAAACCTAACCCTAGGAGGTGAAACGCCAAAAGTTATGTGAGCCCCTATGGGTAAGTTGGTACATCAACTTCTCGAGGTCATAACTTTTGCATACGACCTCTATTTTAGGTGTGTGATAGCCCGTTGGAAAGGTATTTTAGAGAAATACACATTATTTCATCAAAATTTGACTTCATCTACATTTTGACTATGGAGAGCCAAAAAAACATTGTTTAAGGGCCCCAAAACGGCCCTGGAAGTACAACAAGATGTGTTGACATGAAAACATACAAAATAAGCCAATTGGATTAGGTGGGAGGCCACCAGTATCCACCTAGAAGAAGTGTATGGCTTCATACAGCCGCAAAAGTGTAGAACCCACCATTACAAAGAAGTACAGAAGAACGTGTTGAACTAAAACTGTCAAGAGGAGCCAGTTGGAATAATTGGGTGGCCACCAATATCCATTTGGAACATTCCAACCATCTAGTTTGTCTATAATTTAGTGTTGGTTGTCCAAACAAATTCTTCAAACCACAGTGGTTTGTTCTTAGCTCAAATTTCTTACCCATGAGGTAATGCCTCCACATTTTCAATGCATGTACAATTGTTGTTAATTATAGATCATGGGTAGCATAGTTTCTTTCACGCTCTTTTAATTTTTTGGACTCATAGCATGCCACATGATCCTTTTGAATAAGAAATCCATCGATCCCTTCCTTGCATGCATCGGTGCACAAAACAAAATCTTCATTGGATTTTCAATATTCAATATGGGTGCACTTGTCAATATTTTCTTCAACTGTTGAAAGCTTTCTTCACACTTGGAAGTCCATTCAATTTTCACTCCCTTATTTTGCAAAGAAGTTATTGGACTTGCAATATTTGAGAACCCTTTTATGAATCTTCAGTAATAACTGGAAAGACCCATAAATAATCTAACGTATATCACATTCTTTGGCTCTAGCCATCCTCTAGTGGCCTCTATATTTTCAGGATCCACTACTATCCCATCTACTGAAATGATATGCCCCAAGTAGTGAATCTTCTTTTGATAAAAGATGCACTTACTTAGCTTAGCATACAATTTATGCCCTCTTAAAACTTGCAACACCTTTCTTAAATGTTTCTCATTTTCCTCTTTTGACTTAGAATAGACGAGTATGTCATCTAGGAATAAAATTACAAACTTGTCGAGGTATTCCCTGAAAACTCCATTCATCAAACACATAAATATTGTTGGGGAATTTGATAGTCCAAATGGCACTACCATGAATTCATAATGTCCATTTCTTGTCACTAGCGTTGTCTTGTTGATATATTATTCCTTTATCCTTACTTGATGATAACCTGACCTCAAGTCAATCTTCGAGAAGATCCTTGCACCTTTCAGTCGATCAAACAAATCATCAATCATTGGCAAAGGATATTTGTTCTTTATGGTGACCTTATTCAACTATCTGAAATCAATGCACAACCTTAAGTTTCCATCTTTCTTCGTTACAACTGGGGCTCCCCAAGGTGACACACTTGGGCATATATACCCCTTCTTTAAAATCTCTTCAAGTTGCATCTACAACTCTTTCGATTCTGGTGTGCCCATTTTGTAAGGTGCCTTGGACACTGGGGCAGCTCCTGGAACCAAATATATAGAGAAATCAATGTCTCTCTTTGGTGTCAATCCTATAATTTCTCTAAAAACATATCCAAAATACTTTAATACGGAATGGTCTTCAATGCTTTCCACTTCATCTTTGGTTTCCTCCTCCATATGGGCTACAAAAATCTAACATCCCTTCTTGAAACTCTTCTTCAACTGCATAGTTGAAATCTCTATAACAGATAATGCTCTTGGAATTCCTTGAGTCTTTCTTTGTTTTCCTTCTTCATCAATACATGTTATTGTCTTGTTGTAACATTCTCTGATAGCATGGTTCTTTTCCAACCAATCCATGTTAATTAGACAAACATACGAACCCAATGGTATGATGTTTACATACACCTTTGAGTTGATTCCATTCATGTCTATCGAATAATCTTTAAACAATTCATTGATCTTTCTCTTAGCTCTTGTGGCTAATTGGACTAACCAATATTTCTTATGCTTACTTCTTTGCAAGTGAAATATTTCAACAATATTAGAATTTATGTAACTATGGCTAGCTCCAGAATCAATCAAAATTGTTATGGGGTGGTTCTCAATCTTACCTTCCACTTCAATCATGGGGGATTGATATTCATCTTACTTTTTTTCCAAGGCTGCATAAATCCTTGGCATGTTCCTTCCCATGTCTTCCACTATTTTATCCTCCTGAATGTTGTGTACAGTCCTGATTCTTTCTCCTTTGTGAGGGAAGTCCTTGTATAAGTGATTTCCCTCACATCCCCAACATTCTATAGGTTGTTGCCTTCGAATTTTCCCAAATGAATATACATTCTTGTGTTCATTTTGGGTTGACTAACCTTGTTGATTTTCTTCAGAATTATTTCTAAAAAAGGGTGGCTGAAAACCTTTCTTCCTTTGATCATTTTTCCCTTTCATCTTGTCATTCCAAACCCTTTAAAACATTGGCCTTCCTCTGCTCTGCTCATAAAGATGCCTTTCTCTCCTTATGGTTTCCTCCAAAGTCTTCAGGTTATCATATTGTATCTTTTCACTACAGAAGGACGGTAACCCACTTAGAAACTTTTGTATTTTTACCTTATCATCTTTGATGAAGTATACATACTTCAACAATTCAAAGAACCTCTTCTCATATTCCTCCATTTTCATGGTTCCCAACTTGAGTTCAAATAACTCTTTCATTTTTATTTCATAATAATGCTCAAACAAATATTGCTCTTGGAAATATCCTTTGAAATGCCTCCATGAGATTATATTCTCATCAAGGTTCTTTTCTTTCTTAGGTTGATCCCACCACATGGATGCCTTTCCTTGCAATTGGTATGTGGAAATTCTATCTTCTACCCATGAGGGATAATCATGCAGCTGGAAATATTTCTTCATTTCCAACAGTCGGGCCTTGACATCTTCTCCTTTCCTGTGCTCACCATTGAAATTTGGTGGCTTAATCTTCCTGAGTTCACATTGCAAGATGTTTGCCTCATGCCTTATTCTTTGCCTCTAAATGGGAGACATGCTTGGGATGCTCCCTAGCCCCGAACTTGCATGAGTACTTCTAGTGGATTGATTTGAATAATGATGGTGCATGCTCATGCTTCTTGACTGCCTATCATTTTCATGATCATCCCTTTTGCTATGGGACCTTGATGCTGACACTTGTCTAGCACTAGTTGCTTTCTTAGTGTCAGAGTCCTTGTTAACTTGCTTGTGAAAATTTTTCAATATCTAAATTATCTCTTCCCGAGCCTTCATAATCCTTTCATTATCGGTTCAATAACTCTGCACTTCCCTATGTAGGCTTCTCATAGTGACAAGATCCTAGCTATCTCTTCTTCTATTTGACTTTGTCTCAGCATTCCCCGTGTTGACATGCAAACACTGACCTCTTCCTCATGGTTGTAATATCCCTGAGCATCTTCCATAAGTCCAATCCTCATATAAGAACTAAAGTTGATTTTTGTACCTCTAATTATGCAATAAATGTGCATGCAATAATCATTGTTAGGAACATGCATAGCATAAAACATTCCTTCCATTAGAATGTGTGTTATTTATTCATCAATTTAGGGAGTACATAATGCACAAAATCAAAATTTTGATTTCTTATATGCATTCCTCTATAAAACATCTTTCCAACAACCGTACTCATGCCTCAATCTGAGTTCTGAGCGAAAAATTACAACAATTACATGTTGTAATTTCCACCCTTTTACTACTATAGAAATCTATTTATTAATTTTTGAGAATTTTTGTTGCCCAAATAAAAATTTTGGGTGGAAAGATGTATTCTACTCCTTAATACCTCTCTAACTACTATTTGTTTACTCAAATCTGAGCTCCGAGCTAAAAGTTATGGTTCAGAGAAGTTTAGGTTGTTTTACCCAATTTACCCCTACATGCTACAGGTATCTTATTACTCTTCCTGCACATTTTCAGGTACTCATAACCAAAGTATGACTCCACCATTGTATTCTATGGGTCATAATATTTCCACCGACTACTCATGTGCCCCAAACAGACTTTTGAGTGTGGAGTTATGCACACTAGAAGTAAAATTGGTGCCAAAATTTTACCCTCACTATTTTGGTTGTAACTTTCTCATACGAGCTATGTTTTGCGAACCATTTAGCTCATTGGATAGATCTCTCTGAGTTTTTTTATTTGAGTTGCAGAGACATATTGTACCTTGGTACACTATATGCTTGTAGGTTTTGACTGGCTAAAAAGGTCGTTTAGGGCCTCAAAAATGCCCCACAAGTTAATGACCTTCAAAAACCACAAAAATTCACATAAAATTGATTGTCTTACCACTATAACAACCTCTTTAAATCTCAACCATTGATCTCAAATCAAGAGAAACAACAATTTTTTATCTGACTCTATCGGCCATCGGTGATTGGAAACCACCTTTGGACACGCACGACACTTTACCCAATCTGTCGACGCGACTGTCAGTCATTGGTCCAATTCCCCGATGACAGATTTACACACAACTCTAAACCAACTAATTCAACTGTCAGCCATCGGTGATCGGTGATCCCTAATGGTTGTCCAATACAATTTCCCAAATCAGTCGACCTAATCATCAACCATCGGACACCTCTATTGGATGACGTGACATGACACTTGGGTGCTGACATGCCATGACACGTCATCATGAGGTGTCAACTTGGGTGCTGACGTGCCATGACACATCATCATGAGATGTCAACTTGGGTGACATGGAATGACACATAGATGATGATGTCATCATCCTCTTCCCCCCATCGACCATTGATTGATTCTCTTGAACGACCCGAATACCTCGTTGATTTGGCCAACACACGACCATTGGCGCATCGGTCATTGGTGAATTCTCTTGCTTGATTTGAAACACTTCACTAAATTGGTTGATGCCCGACCATCGGCCATCGATGACTTCTGTCAATGATTGAAAACACTTCGGTGGATTTGGACAACCCCCGACAGTCGTCCATCAGTGCTTAGAGATGTCTTATGGTTGAATCAAACTTTTTGGCCTTTCAGCAGACCCAACCATCACTCATCGGTGATTTCTCTTGGAAAATTTCCACACTTAGCAAAATTTTGACTTTTCTCTGATTGATCTAGATCGTCGATCGCATTCGTTTCACAACCCCTGAAATGAATCTTGGTTGTTGATTATATCAACTTTGTCCAACTCTATTAATGTTTGTCCATCGATCATTGGCCATCGGCGTTTTCTCTTGGAAAATTTCCAACACTTCGCCAAACTCGTCGATCTAACTATCAGTCGTCGGTGGATTCTATCGTTGAACCTCGCACATAGAAAATTTTGATCACAGTCCAAGTGAATTTGGACCGTCGATCTCCTTAAAATTCCAAGAGTCAAAATTGAATCTATGTTGTTGATTTAATCAAACTTCCAAACAGTTGAACCTTTATGAATTTTTAAATTTATTTAAGAGAATTGTAGTCGTCGATCTTGAGATCAACATGATCTCAACCGTTGATTCACCAAATTTCCTGCAACTCTACAGGTGGCCATTAAAACTGAAATTTTGACTGTTCCATATTGAATTTCAATCTACAAATTTGCAACTTAGCTCCATGGAACATATTAAACAGTATGGAGTCGTTTAAACCCAGATTTTCACTCGTGAAATTGGGGATTCCTCTCTGTTATTCTTCATTTTTCCACAACCTGTCAAAGACAAAATCTGCAACAATGAATTTCACCAATTTTCTCTGGTTCGAGCCCATCCAAGCCCGGTGTTTGAACCATACGCTTTGATACCATAATGTAACATCCCCCAACCCAAATGAGGGACATTACGGTGCAGAATACTCATGAAAATGAAATTTACAACTAACTAATTTAATTCCTTTACTGTCAGTCAATTTCCTATAGATTACAACTATGAATTAAAATAGATTTAGCTACTGTCTATAACCATAAAATAGATGCATCTAAAGCATATCAAAATAACATGAATGCAGCTTAATAATTTGCACAACAACATATAAATCATTCTCAAATGCACAGACTTCATGCACAACAAACAAACTCATGAAATAACTCACCAACAAGATAAAAAACTTATCTTTTAACAATGGTTATGCAACCAGCTACTTGGGACAGACATTCCACCAAACCATAGACTGATTGTTCCAAATATCAACATCCAGTCACCCCCGAGCTAAGGCTGGTAATCCACAAAAGAGGGTGGTATCTCACAGTCCACTCACAACTCATAAAACTCACAACCCACTGATATCTTCCTACATCCATCCCAGTTTTCCACCAGCTCTCTTTTTCTTGACCTACCCAACCCAATAAATGCACCCCTTCAGTGATCCCAATCCCTCAGGAATCCCATTCGTTTATTAGGGTATCTCTGGCATAGATAACCAGGAATATCTCAACTAGGAATTCAAGGGAACCTGTTGCTAGGAAAACTATCAGCAAAACCAACAACAAATACTTGTTGTTTTAGTGCAACTCACACAATAGTTCACTCTTCAGGCATGACAACCTTGCTCTTCAGTTTTCAGCTCCAATTATGCTCCAATACGCTCCATCTTGCTCTAGAATTCTCCCTCCATGGTTGCACCAGGTCCAAGATTTATTTCTTTCTCTCTACTTGCTCCTCATGCACCAAAACTCAATGTGTAAAATTGGTCTCCCAACCCATACGAATTTCCTCTCTTTGGATTACATTTCTTGACTCACACTCTTCCCCAAGTTGATTTTACTCAACCCCCATGTGCGCAATAACTTTTGGATGTGACCACTCACACCCACCCTCTTATATGTATTCAATGATTGGCTTTGGGGACAGTCAATCAGAAATTGGAAGGTTCACATACAAGCAGCAATTTAGGAAAATGGGTTGAATTAATATACATGGGTATTTCCCCCTTGGACCCCTCTTGGACACTATCCTAGACACTCCCCTCTCTTGTGGATTAATTCACCCCCCATGTCTTGTCCATGTCCCCTTAGTAACTGCCATCACATTTTTATTATTAAGGCATAGAAATACAATTCACATATTACATCTCTTGGCCATAGCCACACATTATATCTACATAAGCATTAATTAAACTGGGGATCATGGTGGGGATGTTACAAGCAATTTTTTGGAAGATCCAACATGTAACCCTGGTACTTCTAGAATCGAGGTGAATTCGCTAAAATGCCCTGTAGAGAATTTTCTTGGCTATTTTCCTGCATTCCCGGTTTGGAATCTATTATGTTTGTAACAAGAAATGTTATATATGCTATGCAATATGCCCTGCTTGAAAAAGCTATCATCGATAAGGGCTATCTCATCTCAAGTGAAAAAACATTCCAGCTAAATTACCTCAAAAAGACTCACATGTTCTATATGATGTCTTACCTCATCTTCTCCATTGCTTATGGCCATGTTTTTGAAGGTTTGCCTTGGTAAAAACATGTGGATTTTAAGTTAGAACTAGTTTATACATGGTATTCAATTTTGTACAAACATAAATTCCAATACAATTTCTACCCATCTCACACAATTTCATCTTAGAATTCAAAAAGTTAATATTTGGACAGAGCACATCAAGGCTATCCTTAGAAGAAACTTCATTTCTCATTGGAAAAGGTATTTATGAGTTGTCCAAAGAATTCACTATAATAAGAATATTTGGTAGTAAGGAGAATCCTTTCCTTTTACCATTCTATACATTATATAAACTCTTTATTGGAGAAGTATGTAGACAATACAAAACTTGGTCCCACTTCTTCCATGACAAAAGGAAAAGGCAGTTTATAACCCAACCATGGAAAATTGGGGATTGCATTGTTAAACATATAACTCACCTAAATGAATTGGCGGGACATCATGAACAGATGGATTTGAAGGAAGCAAAACGTGTTGAGGGTTTTGATCGAGACAACAAATTCACTACGCATATGCAGTTAGTGGGATATTATTCACACTTCATCGGAATTGAACAGCTTCAAGAAGAAGGCAGAGATAACTTGGATCTCCAGGAATTAGCGTCCTACCAAAATTCAAACAACACAGGAGAATTAAATAGTACAAATGGAGGACACAGACAACATGGCAGAGAAGCAACAAATCAAAACCCCAATTCTCCAACAACATCTCAAAGAAGCACTCCATCAAGAATGAAGAGTACAACCATTGGAATGGATACTAGAAAAACATCAATTGGAGGCTCAGATGATGGTGGAGACAAAAACCCACCAAGGAAAATCCTTTAGAAAAAACATATCGCATACCCTCGTGTAAATATATATATATATATATATATATCATCAGTGGAAATGAAACCACTAGAAGTCCAGGTAAGTCCACGTGCAATGGACATGGACGAGCTCATTGAAGAACATGTCTTGTTTGCACAAAGTTTGTTAGAGACAAGAGGAAATGTTGATGCTATGATGACCCAAGATCCTGAAATATTTGAAGAGGAATCTTTCACTCTGCACCACACGGCATACAATAGTGAAACCAAAAAACTATTGTTAGAAAAATTTAGTACCAAGAATAAGAAGTCATCAAAATGATGGAAATATTTGATTGACTTGGATGGAGTAGCACCATCTAAAATTGAAAACTTTCATGGAGCTACCAGAGATGCATTAAAACAATCAATTGACAAAATGGAAAGAGAGAATTTGGAGTTAAAGAAAAGGATAAAATAATTAGAAGTTGCTTTGGTACCAGGACCATTGTTTCCAGAACCTTTGAGTTCTAATCAACCTATACTTTAATTGGAGGAGATCACCAAAAGCGGTACAAAATATAAAGGCTCAACAAGTTTGTTGTAAGTTATAAAAAAATATGTTGGTGATGCCATACAAAAACGGGTTGATAAAATTTAGTAAATTTGGGAGCTTTCCCAAAGTATTGCTAGCTTTTCCTCCAAAATAGAGAATTTCAAAGAATATTTGTAGAAATATTTAGAAAAAGATGAAGGATTTTTCATGGAAGTTGTGAACACATTTTCAGCTAAATTGTCAAGTTTAAATGAAGCTTGGAGAAAAGAAAAAAAAAATCATTTTCCTTCCTATGTGAAGCAGATCAATGCATGTTGGTTAAGGAGAATTAAAGAGTTAAGAGAAATGATAAATGAAATTGAGGCCCTAAGGAATAGAAAGAGCGATTTATTTCTTAAACTTGTTAGTCTTTCCAATGAATTAGATGGTCCCAATTTATTGATGGATACCATGATCTTAACCAAAGAATATTTAATGGGACAACTTAAAGCACTAAAAGTTGCTTGGGATAACGAATTTACCGAAACCATAGAATTTTCTGAAGATGAAGTTAAAAAAATGGTTAGTTTGTTATATCAACGGAAATGATGAGGTGGATGACACATTGCATCAATTAGAGCTGGATCTAAGGGAATTTGAAAATCGGTTATATGAGATTAAAACTAAACATGAAATTATCGTGGCACTTTTAAGAGAGTACATTGAGAAATGGTTGAAAAAGACATTAATCAAAATTACTGAACCAGGAAATCAAGAAACAGTTAGACCAGTTATGCCACGTCAACCACAACATGTACCTATAAAGGATCTAGCTACAAGCAAGTGAAGGTTAAAATATTTCTCCATCACAGTGAGTCGAATATTAACTCTACCCTTTCATTTTTTCTTCTGTCCATTTCTGCTACAATCATTTGTCATATTGCCTTTGTCTTCTTAGTATTCTTTGGGATTTAGGCTGATTTTTTGTTGTCGTTGTTTCATCTTCTAGGTCTTTTCATTTTATGGTCCGCGGGAGCCCAATCCAAGTCCTCTTCGAAGGGAGAATGCATTTTATTTTCTTTAAATACATTTACCTTTGTATTTAAAGACTCATTATTATTTTTTAGACTCCAAGAGAGTTATTTGGGATATTACATTACTGTATTCTCAAAGACTTTGATAAGAAGCTTGAGTTATCAAATGTTTTATCCATCATAATCTTTTTGGTGCTTTATGGAATGATAATTTAAAGCTCTCTTTTATTTTCGGTCCAATTTTTGTTCTCTCTCTATTTGTGGTATTGTTAAATGCTTTGATGAATGTTGTGATGGATATATCAATTCGTTATATTTTGTATGCATATTAATCTATTCACGTTGCAGAAATTGTACATATGATTTTCTTTTAAAACACCTTGTTCCAAATCTCAGGTGTTGTTTTCCTTGAATGTGAATGTAAATACGAAGTTTGTCCTTCTCATATTTGTTTTGTTTCATTTTATTTCATTACAATTATAAGAACAAGAGGAGTACCACCTCTCTAAAAATGCATAAGGATTCGTATCCTCATGAGGTTGACCTTAAGACTGTAAAACATTCTTACATCAACAAGAACTAGGCTTAAAACCTACCGGTCTATCCAGATCCCCAAGGCTCGAGACCTCATGTACCCAAGAAAGAATCTAGATCAGTACTCAAGTACACCAAGCATATCGAAAGGATGACCTTAACTCCCTCCATAAATACCAGGTACAACCCATGAATCAAAGTGCAATCCCACAACACCACCGGCAAGAAACACTCTAGCCATTCTTCTAGACTTCGACATCACAACTCCAATACAAGGCACAAGAAATTATGGAATAAGTAGTAGATTGAGTTGTCCCCATTCCATAATGTGTTACTTGTAATATTCCCCTTCATGGTTACGGGCTCACATGATATCATCAAATAAATTGACCTTCTCGATCACTGCATATTTCCTGGAAATCACCACCTCACAACATACAATCAATGCATTAGTCGTAATATCAACATCTCAAATAAAAGAATCTACATGTTATCTCCCATGTGTCATCGTGAGAATACAACATCATTTTCATCACCACATGCTCCCACATGTCATCATAAAACATCTTATCATAAGAGAATTACATGCAATTATATCATATCATTACATCAGGAGATATTATGATAAGAAATCTAACCTCAACATATATTTATCAAATATATAGCATTGCATCAAAGTAATAGATGGAACCACATGTTATCATAACATCATAGTATAACATTATGAAAATGATAATCATCTAAACACATTTCACATGCACGGTAAATAAATATCAAGAGCATTATCATGATTCATTAGCAAATCAAATTTACTAACCTACATAAATACATGGTGAATACTATATTTTATCTCTAAAGCATGAATTATCATCAAAACATCCATTTAGCACATGGATCTAATGGTTTAAGTTCATCATCCTAGGTTGGATCATTAATACTATGAGTGTTGGGTTCTCATCAAGATATCGATTGTTTTTTGACAATCATTTCCTCTTCTTTCAATAAGAAGGTTGGCATTTTTTTGTGACTGGCAAAATCAACAACTAGTTCAGCACATACTCACGTGACACATGGTTGTGTTATCCAACTGCTACCACTATAACCTCAAGGTGTGTCCACACTACACACAAGTTAAGCCAAGGTTTCGAATCGGTGACTTCATATAATGGAGTGCCTTACCAGTACACTCCATCACCAACTGCCCTACACCCCAGGGGAAAAAGGTTAGCATATTATGGAATCTAGATAGTCACATTATTAGATACCAAGTTTCTCATCCAATTCATTTCATATTCCCTTGAGAACTTGAGAATTTAATTAGTGTATGTGTTGGGGCATAAGGTATTCAATTATGCAAAGACTCCTCCTAGCAATTTCACCACCCATACAGTCACATGCAAATGAAATCCAACCCTTTACCCTTATGTACATAAACCAAAATGTCAAACGAGAAAGGATCATGTTTTTCTCAATAACTATTAGAATACAAGAAATCAATTCTCTAGAAAAGTTTCAAGTAGCAAGATGGAAACAAGAAACTTCCTCCCTTAAAAACAGAAACATTCATTCAGTCTCTTTTCTTCCAACAAAAATAATTGGAAATTAAATAGTCAAGGCAGTTAGTATACAAGGATAAATAGAGTTAATATCATTAGTTGATTATGTTGGGTCGAACCTATGTTGTCTCAATGTTCGGCAGTTTTATGCAATGAAGCAACTTACGACCAGAGTCACAAGAGAAGGAAATACTCAATTAATGACATGATAAGGAAATCCTCGATTAATGATTGGACATAAAGATCGTTTGCAAGGAAAGTCAATGCATCACATAAATGCACCATTTCTCATAAATGACTAATGACAAATGGAATGCAAAAGAAAAACCCAATGCTAGATAATATAGATCACTCTCTATCTTGCAACAATGTTAACACAAAAATATTTGAAATGCAATTTCAACATGTTATATGTCAAGGTATCAATTTTGCACACACCTTTGTCTTATTAATAAGTAGATTTCAAGTACTAAGTCAACTATTTAATCATTAGCTAGAGGTATAAAATTTCTAATGTGAACCATGAAAAATTATGTGTTCACCAGAGGYAAAATCAACAGAGAGAGCATGCTCAGTATATMTCATGTATCTAAATCCTAATCAACTTTTATATAATATAGATCCAAATCTTGACTTCGAGGGACCCATTTCAATCAAATCATTTATTCAATGTAAGYTTGTTGAGGTAGGAATTTTTCAAAATGTAGGTATCAACATGGCACAAAGGTGGGATTCATGGGTACAACTCATAACAATCATTCATGAAAACCACCCAAACTAAACCCATAGGTAAATTTTAGGCCATGATTGAAACAATTCCCAAGCCAATACTTCACAATAGAACTAATTTTTAGAAATAATAGATGTGTTCGTTTAACCATATACAATATAGCAATATTGTCACCCAACCATAGGCTGAAGCCACACCCGAGCACCTTAACCTTGACAAATAATAATTCCAGAAGAAAACCCTAGGCCTAGTAGCCAATCAATGTAGTGTACCTCTCTCCAGAGCTAGCACACAAGGCAAAAAGTCCAAACCATAACCAATAGAAAGTCCAAGCCTAAACTGAGAATACAGGTTGCAGTAGTTGCAGCTGCAGCTACTCTCCAGACTTGCGCACTTACCTAGTTTCCATAGTGTGCACTCTTACATTTCTGCAGTTGTGATATGTGTGTGTGAAATGAGATCTGGCGCCCTATATTTATATTGTTCCCATTAAGTTGTCTAGGTCGACTTCTACTTATGGAGGCTAATAACTCAATATTAAATATCTCCTCTAGTCAACTTGTCTTCTAGGGTTATGTCCAATGCTTTAGGGTTTCTTATTGCTTCCCGGAATATTCTATTCTTGTTAGGGTTACACGTGGAGGTTAATACCTCCCGCAGCTACCATAATATCAACACTCCCTCCTAGCTAGGGAGGTATTGAAAGCAACGGTCTTGAGCACAAACATACCATTCAACCGGTAGCATCATCATATCCATATAGTCTATCTCATGATTAGATCACAAGCATAATCATCACTATCAGTATCATTTGATAGCATCAATTGCATCATCTCTCGAAGCCATACTCCATCTGAGTAATCAGGCATGATGTTGAATAAGTCACTCACTCCACAGAGTGATACAAGAACATTCTTCTAATCCGGACATATGTCCTATAAGAATAACTATTCCAACAGATGTTGGAAGTCACGCCATGGACTACAAGGACTATTCTTCTAGTCCAGACATACGTCCTAGAAGAATAAATGTCCTGGACCATTTTTCATCTGGAGAATGTCTGTCCATTAGCACACTGACTATCCATATAGCTGATATCATTTTCAACACTACTGATAGTCTACATGGAAATCAGAACAAT
>ML778686.1:579955-594078 GCA_009831015.1 Picea engelmannii | reverse complement strand
CTTGAACATATTTTCTTCTAAGAAATAGATATACATGATATGTACAGGAACTATGTAAACATGATATATACAAGAGCTTTGAAGAATATTGTTACCTTGACTTAGAAGAAGAAGTTTGTTTTATCTTGCTTGACTTTCTTTGACGGTTCCCTTTCTTCGGCAACTGTTGCTTCGTCTGTTTCCTTACTTTTCTTTAACTTAGAACAATGGTTCCTGTGGTGACCATATTTTTGACAATTGAAGTATTGTATCTTTGACATATCCTTGATTTGGTTTCTTCCTTGAGCCAAACTTCTTCTTATTCCTGAAATTCTTGAACCTTGTTGTGAAGGCTTGATCATCATATTTATTTTGGGTTTTCTCTTTTGCATTAATCCTTAATTCTTCTTGTGCACGGCAAGTCCAAAGTTCTTCAAATGTGGGATACTCATTCCTTGTGTTCATGTTTGCGGAAAATGCATCCCATGTCTTGGGAAGACCATTGAGTACTATATTTACCAGCTCCTTCTTTGAAATGATTTCTTCAATAGCTTGTAGTTGATCTCTTAACTAATATATTCTTACAAGGTATGATGTTATATTGTCATCGTCATTCATTTCCATGTCATGGAGCTCATTCTTCAGACTCATTACTTTTCCAATGTTTCTCACTGAGAACAGGTTAGTTAGGGCATCGTACATTTTCTTAGATGAGTCAAGATGAGAGATGTAGGGTATCAAGTGCTATTTTACAGAGTCCACTATGATAATCATGGCATTGATATCATTTTCCTTGAACTTCTCCATAACTGCAATGTTCTAAGGTTCCTTCTCTTTTCCTTCTTCAAATTGTGGTTCCACGATCTTTCCTTTCACGATATCCAACACTTTATTCTTGGCAAGGATGATATCAATCCTTGTCTTCCATGCTCTAAAGTTAGAAGCCCCTTCTAACTTGTTTTCTGACTTTGTAGAGTAAGTCATGACTTCTTTGACTTGGTCAACCCTTGACTTTAACTTGGTCAACCTTTGACTTTAACCAAAAAATCAAACTTAGTGTCTTAACTTGTTGAGAGTATGAGGAGGTGTGTTGGGTTAGGGTGCACTAGGCTATCCATAAATTAGGTCAATCTCTTCACTTAAGGTGCCTCAACAAGAGGGTTAGGGTTGCGTTGTTGCAGCAAAAACTGACTACAACTGTAATTGAGCAAATCCTCCCAATCTATCTTCCAGCGGTTAGACTGTCCGAAGATAGTGTGGGCCCATAACCTTTTATAAATAATAGATGTGCTTGTTTAACCATAGACAATATAGCAATATTGTCACCCACCCATAGGCCGAAGCCACCCACGAGCACCTTAACCTTGACAAAGAATAATTTTGGAAGACAACCCTAGGCCTAGTAGCCAATCAATGTAGCGTACCTCTCTCTAGAGCTAGCACACAAGGCAGAAATTCCAAACCATAACCAATAGAAAGTCCAATCCTAAACTGAGAATACAGGTTGCAGTAGTTGCAGCTGCAACTACTCTCGAGACTTGCGCACTTACCTAGTTTCTGCAGTGCGCACTCTTACATTTCTACAGTTGCAATATGTGTGTGTCAAATGAGATCTGGCGCCCTATATTTATATTGTTCTCTTTAAGTTGTATGGGTCGACTTCTACTTATGGAGGCTAATAACTCAATATTAAATATTTCTTTTAGTCGACTTGTCTTCTAGGGTTATGTCCAATGCTTTAGGGTTTCTTCTTTCTTCCCGAAATATTCTATTCTTGTCAGGGTTACACGTGTACGTTAATACCTCCCGCAACTACCATAATATCAACACTAAGTCTCTGTCACAACAAATGTATAAGAGGAGTAACACATTATGTTGCACAAAAGGATTTGTAACCCAAAACATAGCCAAGGCTCAAGCCTACCACACCAAAGGTTAGTCCAATCAAAAAAACATCAAGCCTTGGTGACACCATAAACAAAGAGAAAGAAACAAATAAATAGAGTCAACCAATAAGCATGGAAAACAATATAAATATCAGCTATCAAGGGTCACATATTTGTTATCAAATTTAGGTATCAAACCGATGCAAGGAGGCAACACCAACAATTAAAAAGAGGAGGATTATTAGGGTTAGGGTTTTATCTAAGAGATCAGTGGGATTATTAGGGTTGAATTTTATCGTAGAGATTAATCCAATAAATCTAAATAATCCACATATAATATTACTTACTAATACCAACGATCAATTTGGCTTGCTAGCATCTTTGGGCGATCTGCCCCCCTGTTGGTTAAAATTAGAGAAAGCATTGAAAGTAGTACGCCCATAGAAAAAAAGACAGAGAACTAAAAATTTAAAATTTCATAAACAAGAACACTGCAAGCTAAACACTTAAAATCACATAAAGTTAAACACTGCAAGTAGTCTCGCTTTCCTTTCAATTTGACAATCTCTATCCTCCGCTTGCACTACATGGTGTAGTTGAACTTCGATTGTTTGACATTCTGTTGAATGGGTGAAGGCATGATCTTTGATTGATTTCGACCAAGTGCATTTGATCAGATAAACAATGTTGATTTGTGCATTGGGGCACCCAGATTGAATCCTTGGTTAGTGATGATAGGGTTTTACAATCTGTATTTTATTTTTATATTATTATTTTTTTAATGTAATCTTATCTAATATTATTATAACCTTAATTTGACAATATCTCTCCATACTGGATTGTAAAGCTTTTGGGATATCTAGATTGAATCTTTGGTTAGTTAGGATAGGGTTTTACTATTTGTACTTTATTTTTATATTATTATTTTATTAATATAACCTTATCTAATATCACCATAACTCTAATATCACCATAATCCTAACGTGACAACATCTCTCTTTACTGGATTACTTTATTTTTATATTATTATTTTTTTAATATAACCTTATCTAATATCACCATAACTCTAATATCACCATAATCCTAACGTGACAACATCTCTCTTTACTGGATTGTTGTAGAGCACCTGGCTACTCTCACTTAAATCAAGTATCCCATGGAACAGAAAATGAAAAGACATTAAATTAAGTTTCAGAAGTAAGAAGGAGCTCTGGATAAAAGAACAGTCTATATGCACTGTTGCTTTCACGATTCCATGAAGGAGTTCTTCCAGTGATACTCTAGCAAAATGTTCATTACAATTTTATTCGGTGCACTACATCGAAAAGGGCCATCTAATATAGCAGGTCAAGGAAGCTGTAACACCAGTAGCAGCTCCATTTGGACCTCTAAAAATGATTGGAACAAAAATTTGACTTGTAGACATATCTTTGTGATTTCTTACCGCGGCTGAAGTTGTTAAAGACTTCTACCACATAGATCGAGTACTTGGCAACCTGTACAATTTCTTAGCATCTATATTTGCGTCAGGCACGATGATTGCATGATTTTTTCACCCTGGACTCATTTTCCCTTTGCTGATGCCCTTGCATATATGTGCATGCCAACCATATTAGAACCAACAAATGAGACTGCTTTGATGTTTGGATCATCACATATATGGTTGACTACATCATGTGTACCATGAACAACGTTAAGAACACCAGCTGGCAAACCAGCCTCCATTTCTAACTCGGCTAGAAGCATTGTGGCTCTAGGATCTTTCTCTGAAGGCTTCAAGATATATGTGTTACCAGATGTGACTCCCATTGGAAACATCCACAAAGGAATCGTAGATGGAAAGTTGAATGGGCATATCCCAGCACAAACACCTAGAGGTTGACTAATACTGTACGTATCAATGCCAGATGACACATCTTCCACAAACTCTCCCATTTGTAATCTTTCCTTGTTGCAAGAATGTTCCACAACTTCCAACCCACGAAAAAACATCACCATGAAAATCACCTAGGGTCTTTCCTTGTTCTGTAGTTACACTCACTGCCAATTTTTTCATATCCCTTCGGATGAGCTCTTGGAGCTTAAACATGATACACTGATGTGAAGTAACAGGGGTGTTCCTCCAGCCATGAAAAATTGTTTTGCAGCATCTACTGCTAATTGAAATTCTTCAGGAGTGGTCAAGGGCAGTCTGAGACAACATCATGTGTTGTCGAATTGATAACATCAATTCATTCTTGTGCTTTGAGAAAAAACTCGTCTCAATTCATTATTGTTAAATTCTTTGATGAATGTTGCGATGGATATATCGATTCTTTATATTTTGTATGCATATTAATCTATTCACATTGCAGAAATTGTACATATGTTTTTCTTCTAAAACACCTCATTCCAAATCTCAAGTGTTGTTTTCCTTGAATGTGAATGTAAATACAAAGTTTGATCTTTCTCATATTTTTTTTGTTTCATTTTATTTCATTAGAATTATAAGAACAAGAGGAGTACCACCTCTCTAAAAATGCACAGGGATTATCATCCTCATGAGGTTGACCTTAAGACTGTAAAACATTCTTAAATCAATAGGAACTAGGCTTCAAACCTACCGGTCTATCCAAATCCCCAAGGCTCGAGACCTCATGTACCCAAGCAAGAATCTAGATCGATACTCAAGTACACCAAGCATATCGAAAGGTTGACTTTAACTCCCTCCATAAATACCAGGTACAACCCATGCATCAAAGTACAATCTCACAACACCACCGGCAAGCAACACTCTAGCCATTCTTCTAGACTTCGACACCACAACTCCAATACAAGGCATAAGAAATTCTAGAATAAGTAGTAGATTGAGTTGTCCCCATTCCATAATGTGTTACTTGTAATATTCCCCTTCATGGTTATGGGCTCACACGATATCATCAAATAAATTGACCTTCTCGACCACTACAGATTTCCTGGCAATCACCACCTCACAACATGCAATCAATGCATTAGTCGTAATATCAACATCTCAAATAAAAGAATCTACATGTTATCTCCCATGTGTCATCAGGAGAATACAACATCATTTTCATCACCACATGCTCCCACGTGTCATCATAAAACATCTTATCATAAAAGAATTGCATACAATTATATCATATCATTACATCAAGAGATATTATGATAAGAAATCTAACCTCAACGTATATTTATCAAATATATAACATTGCATCAAATTAATAGATGGAACCACATGTTATCATAACATCATAGTATAACATTATGAAAATGATAATCATCTCAACACATTTCACATGCACGGTAAATAAATATCAAGAGCATTATCATGATTCATTAGCAAATCGAATTTACTAACCTACATAAATACATGGTGAATACTATATTTTATCTCTAAAGCATGAATTATCATCAAAACATCCATTTAGCACATGGATCTAATGGTTTAAGTTCATCAACGTGGGTTGGATCATTAATACTATGAGTGTTGGGTTCTCATCAAGATACCGATTGTTTTTTGACAATCATTTCCTCTTCTTTCAACATGAAGGTTGGCATTTTTTTTGTGACTGGCAGAATCAACAACTAGTTCATCACGTACTCGCGTGACACATGGTCGTGTTATCCAAATGCTACCACTATAACCTCAAGGTGTGCCCACGCTACACATAAGGTAAGCCAAGGTTTCAAATCGGTGACTTCATATAATGGAGTGCCTTAATAGTACACTCCATCACCAACTGCCCTACACCCCAAGGGAAAAAGGTTAGCATATTATGGAATCTAGATAGTCACATTATTAGATACCAAGTTTCCCGTCCAATTCATTTCATATTCCCTTGAGCACTTGAGAATTTAATTAGTTTATGTGTTGAGGCATAAGGTATTCAATTATGCAAAGACTCCTCCTAGCAATTTCACCACCCATGCAGTCACATGCAAATGAAATCCAACCCTTTACCCTTATGTACATAAACCAAAATGTCAAACGAGAAAGGATCATGTTTTGTTCAATAAATATTAGAATACAAGAAATCAATTCTCTAGAAAAGTTTCAAGTAGCAAGATGGAAACAAGAAACTTCCTCCCTTAAAAACAAAAACATTCATTCAATCTCTTTTCTTCCAACAAAAATAACTGGAAATTAAATAGTCAAGGCAATTAGTATACAAGGATAAATATAGGTAATATCATTAGTTGATTATGTTGGGTCGAACCTATGTTATCTCAATGTTCAGCAGTTTTATGCAATGAAGTAACTTACGACCATATTCACAAGAGAAGGAAATACTCAATTAATGACATGATAAGGAAATTCTCGATTAATGATTGGACATAAAGATTGTTTGCAAGGAAAGTCAATGCATCACATAAATGCACCATTTCTCATAAATGACTAATGACAAATGGAATGCAAAAGAAAAACCTAATGCTAGATAATATAGATCATTCTCTATCTTGCAACAATGTTAACACAAAAATATTTGAAATGCAATTTCAGCATGTTATATGTCAAGGTATCAATTTTGCACACACCTTTGTCTTATTAATAAGCAGATTTCAAGTACTAAGTGAACCATTTAATCATTAGCTAGAGGTATAAAGTTTCTAATGTGAACCATGGAAAATTATGTGATCACCAGAGGTAAAATCAACAGAGAGAGCATGCTCAGTATATATCATGTATCTAAATCCTAATCAACTTTTATATAATATAGATCCAAATCTTGACTTGAGGGACCCATTTCAATCACATCATTTATTAAATGTAAGCTTGTTGAGGTAGGAATTTTTCAAAATGTAGGTATCAACATGGCACAAAGGTGGGATTCATGGGTACAACTCATAACAATCATTCATGAAAACCACCCAAACTAAACCCATAGGTAAATTTTAGGCCATGATTGAAAAGCCAATACTTCACAATAAAACTAAATTTTAGAAATAATAGATGTGTTCATTTAACCATAGACAATATAGCAATATTGTCACCCAACCATAGGCCGAAGCCACCGTCGACCACCTTAACCTTGACAAAGAATAATTCCAGAAGAAAACCCTAGGCCTAGTAGCCAATCAATGTAGTGTACCTCTCTCTAGAGCTAGCACACAAGGCAGAAAGTCCAAACCATAACCAATAGAAATTCCAAGCCTAAACCGAGAATACAGGTTGTAGTAGTTGCAGCTGCAGCTACTCTCCAGACTTGTGCACTTACCCAGTTTCTGTAGTGTGCACTCTTACATTTCTGCAGTTGTGAGATGTGTGTGTGAAATGAGATCTGGCGCCCTATATTTATATTGTTTCCTTTAAGTTGTTTGGGTCGACTTCTACTTCTGGAGGCTAATAACTCAATATTAAATATTTCCTTTAACCGACTTGTCTTCTAGGGTTATGTTCAATGCTTTAGGGTTTCTTATTGCTTCTCGAAATATTATATTCTTGTCAGGGTTACACGTGGAGGTTAATACCTCCCGTAGCTACCATAATATCAACACTCCCTCCTAGCTAGGGAGGTATTGAAAGAAATGGTCTTGAGCACAAACATACCATTCAACCGGTAGCATCATCATATCCATATAGTCTATCTCATGATTAGATCACGAGCACAATCATCACTATCAGTATCATTTGATAGCATCAACTGCATCATCTCTCAAAGCCATACTCCATCTGAGTAATTAGGAATGATGTTGAATAAGTCACTCACTCCACAAAGTGATACAAGAACATTCTTCTAATCCGTACATATGTCCTATAAGAATAACTATTCCAACAGATGTTGGAAGTCACGCCATGGGCTACAAGGACTATTCTTCTAATCTAGACATACGTCCTAGAAGAATAAATGTCCTGAACCATTTTTTGTCTGGAGAATGTTTGTCCATTAGCACACTGACTATCCATCTAGCTGATAATCATTTTCAACACTATTGATAGTCTACATGGCAATCAAAACAATGTCATTCAATAGAACACAATTGTGTCTATCCATAGTAGTACACAACTATTATCCAGTGGTACACAACCACACCAAGTAGCACACGGCTACTTAATCAGCGACACATAGTCACAACCAATGGAACACATCCACCACAGTAGCATACATCTACTATCCAGAGACATACAGTCTCCATAGAAATCATATTGTCTGATATCAACCTGCATAAAACAATATCATGATATAAAATGAGTCATCTGGGCCATTCTTCCCTTCACATCTGTGAGATCTAGAAGAGCATCTGCCCTCAGAAATTAAAACATCATCCATGGGATATCTGGACTATTCTTCTCATGCAAAGAAGAATAATTGTCCCTGATTTCTGATCCTGAACCATTCACCTAACTAGGCCATTCCTCTAGCACTAGTCATAGTGAAACCTAGAGAGAATGAGTCTACCCTAGGGAATGCTTGTCCCTGATTATTGAACCTGGACCATTCACCTAACTAGGCCATTCCTCTAGCACTAAACACAGTGCAACCTGGATAGAATGAGTCTGCCCTAGGGAATGACTATCCGGACCATTTCCTAATGGAAATGATTGTCCTGCACAAACCTCCAAAACGGACCATTCTTTGAAGCTACTCACAATTATGAACTTTGAAAGAATGACTGCCCGGCAAGGCGAACCATTCTACTTGACCACTACTCAGAGTGGCCACCAAGAAGAATGATTGTCCTAGACCATTCCCCCACACTGGACACAAGGGGAATCGTTTTCTATGGTACATCAGCAATCTATCGAACCATTTTCATTACGAAAATGACTGTCCGATCTGGACCATTTTCCGAACTGAAAAATGTATGTACGTCAAAAATCTCAAACCACTTTCTGAACTGGAAACGAACTGCTCAGCCTAGACCATTTTTCGAATCGAAAAATGACTGTCCATAAATAAATAACACATCAATTCTCCCTCCCAACCTAGGAGTAATCTCTTCCTTCTTCTTTTTTAATAAGGAAGTCGTCTCCACGAGCCCCATCTTGCAAACTTTTCATCTTGGATAGAGGTTTTACCAAAATATATGTTATCTTCTCATCCATGGAGATATATTGGAGAACCACTTCTCTTTTATGGACTTCATCACGGAGAATGCAATGCTTGATCTCAATGTACTTTGTTTTGTTATGGAACATTGGTTTTCTCTGAAGGCTTCATGTAGCTTTGATCATTACAATATATATCATGGTCAAATTCAGCACTTTTGTTTCTTGCTAGTTCATGGCATCGCGAAAAGGCTCAAACTGAAACATATTCAAGTAGCACTTCTTATGTCATCATGAGAGTTTTCCATGGATTAGCAATCCATCATCCCATACTTCTGAGTAACTATTCTGATACATTGTCTCTGTCATAGAAAGTTTTCACCGTGCTTCTGCTATATATGAGATACTATGCATCAAGTTGTTTGAATCCATACAAGGTCTTCTTATATCTGCATACATGGGTCTCTTTCTGGTATACCTCAAAAACTTGAGATTGATTTACATAAGATTCTTCCTCAAATGCTCTATTGGGAGAATAGTCTTTTACAACCAACTGATGTAAAATTCAATCCATGGATACTGCAAGAGATATAATAGCTCAGATAGAGGTATATCTGGTTTACGGGAACAAGTTGTTATCATAGTCTTCTCCTTCTGGAAGAACCTCTAGTTATGAATCTTGCAATGCTTTCATTCATAACCCATTTTCACAATTTCTTACATATATTGGTCTTCACCATATCTTCCATTACTTTTGTTTGATTGCTTCTAGTGAGTTCAAACCAAGTTGGTAGTCTTGTGATTTTTGGTATAATGATTAGTTGTTCTATATTTTCTCTCTCTTGGAATCTTCATGTTCTTCCTCATGTTTTTCTTTAGCTCTCGGGTCCATGAGTTTTCTATAGATTCCATGACTTGAAGATTCCAACTTATTCCTTTCATCATAGGATCATGGATGTATATGGACAACCAAGGATGCTTTGAGGCTTCTTTTTGAAGAAGACTTCTTATGAACATGTGTTGCTTATCATGGATGCTACATTCAATGGGAACGGGGACAAATACTTCATAATACTTAATGGATCATATCATTTAGGATTATCTCCCTCCTAATCCTTGCTTCATACATGAATGTATGCTCTTCTTTTGGAATTATGTAATCAGCTCCCTCCGCCTAAGAGAGTACACGCTTATGTCTGCATCCTTATTGCCTTTTGCAAAGTGTCACAAGTCTTTTTCTAATTTCCTCTTGATTGCTGACATTTTTTTTTTTTTGAATTCTTCTGGGTCTCCTCAAGTTTGATTATGATTTTGGCTTTATCTGACAGTTGTTATTTATATAATAGCTTCCACAAGAATTGTTACCAAAGATTGTCAACATACTTCATCTTTTTCATGTGTATTGCTTGACTTGTAGTCATCGTAATAACAATCCTTACCCTTTTATTCTTCCATAGGTATTGTTTTCCTTGAACATATTTTCTTCTAAGAAATAGATATACATGATATGTACAAGAACTATGTAAACATGATATATACAAGAGCTTTGAAGAATATTGTTACCTTGACTTAGAAGAAGAAGTTTGTTTTATCCTGCTTGACTTTCTTTGATGGTTCCCTTTCTTCGACAACTGTTGCTTCGTCTGTTTCCTTCCTTTTCTTTAACTCGGGGTAGTGGTTCCTGTAGTGACCATATTTTTGACAATTGAAGTATTGTATCTTTGACATATCCTTTTTCTTGATTTGGTTTCTTCCTTGAGCCAAACTTCTTCTTATTCCTGAAATTCTTGAACCTTGTTGTGAAGGCTTGATCATCATATTTCTTTTGGGTTTTCTCTTTTGCATTAATCCTTGATTCTTCTTGTGCACAGCAAGTCCAAAGTTCTTCAAATGTGGGATACTCCTTCCTTGTGTTCATGCTTGCGACAAATGCATCTCATGTCTTGGGAAGACCATTGAGTACTATATTTACCAGTTCCTTCTTTGAAATGATTTCTTCAATATCTTGTAGTTGATCTCTTAACTAAGATATTCTCACAAGGTATGATGTTATGTTGTCATCATCATTCATTTCCATGTCACGGAGCTCATTCTTCAGACTCATTACTTGTCCAATGTTTCTCACTGAGAACAGGTTAGTTAGCACATCATACATCTTCTTAGATGAGTCAAGATGAGATATGTAGGGTATCAAGTGCTATTTTACAGAATCCACTATGATAATCATGGCATTGATGTCATTGTCCTTGAACTTCTCCATAACTACAACGTTCTAAGGTTCCTTCTCTTTTCCTTCTTCAAACTGTGGTTCCATGATCTTTCTTTTCATGATATCCAACACTTTATTCTTGGCAAGGATGATATCAATCCTTGTCTTCCATGCTCTGAAGTTAGAAGCCCCTTCTAACTTGTTTTCTGACTTCGTAGAGTAAGTCGTGACTGCTTTGACTTGGTCAACCTTTGACTTTAACCAAAAACTCAAACTTGGTGTCTTAGCTTGTTGAGAGTATGAGGAGGTGTGTTGGGTTAGGGTGCAATAGGCTATCCAGAAATTAGGTCAATCTCGTCACTTAAGGTGCCTCAACAAGAGGGTTAGGGTTTCGTTGTTGCAGCAAAAACTGATTGCAACTGCAACTGTAACTGTAACTGAGCAAATCCTCCCAATCTATCTTCCAGCGGTTAGACTATCTAAAGATAGTGTGGGCCCATAACCTTTTAGAAATAATAGATGTGCTCGTTTAACCATAGACAATATAGCAATATTGTCACCCATCCATAGGCCGAAGCCACCTGCGAGCACCTTAACCTTGACAAAGAATAATTTTGGAAGCAAACCCTAGGTCTAGTAGCCAATCAATGTAGCGTACCTCTCTCTAGAGCTAGCACACAAGGAAGAAATTCCAAACCATAACCAATAGAAAGTCCAAGCCTAAACCGAGAATACAGGTTGTAGTAGTTGCAACTGCAGCTACTCTTGAGACTTGTGCACTTACCTAGTTTTTGTAGTGCACACTCTTACATTTCTGCAGTTGCGATATGTATGTCAAATGAGATCTGGCACCCTATATTTATACTGTTCTCTTTAAGCTGTATGGGCCGACTTCTACTTCTGGAGGCTAATAACTCAATATTAAATATTTTCTTTAGTCGACTTGTCTTCTAGGGTTATGTCCAATGCTTTAGGGTTTCTTCTTTTTTCCCGAAATATTCTATTCTTGTCAGGGTTACACGTGTAGGTTAATACCTCCCGCAACTACCATAATTTCAACACTAAGTCTCTATCACAACAAATGTATAAGAAGAGTAACACATTATGTTGCACAAAAGAATTTGTAACCCAAAACATAGCCAAGGCTCAAGCCTACCACACCAAAGGTTAGTCTAGTCAAAAAAACATCAAGCTTTGGTGACACCATAAACAAAGAGAAAGAAACAAATAGATAGAGTCAACCCATAAGCATGGAAAACAATATAAATATCAGCTATCAAGGGTCACATATCTGTTATCAAATTTAGGTATCAAATCGATGCAGGGAGGCAACACCAACAATTAAAAAGAGGAGGATTATTAGGGTTAGGGTTTTATCTAAAAGAACAGTGGGATTATTAGGGTTGAAGTTTATCGTAGAGATTGATTCAATAACTCTAAATAACCCACATATAATATTACTTACTAATACCAACGATCAATTTGGCTTGCTAGCATCTTTGGGCGATCTGCCCCTTTGTTGGTTAAAATTACAGAAAGCATTGAAAGTAGTACGCCCATAGAAAAAAAGACAGAGAACTAAAAATTTCAAATTTCATAAACAAGAACACTGCAAGTTAAACACTTCAAATCACATGAAGTTAAACACTGCAAGTAGTCTCGCTTTCCTTTCAATTTGACAATCTCTATCCTCCGCTTGCACTACATGGTGTAGTTGAACTTCGATTGTTTGACATTCTGTTGAATGGGTGAAGGCATGATCTTTGATTGAGTTTGACCAAGTGCATTTGATCAGATAAACAATGTTGATCTGTGCATCTGGGGCACCCAGATTGAATCCTTGGTTAGTGATTATAGGGTTTTACAATCTGTATTTTATTTTTATATTATTATTTTTTTAATGTAATTTTATTTAATATTATTACAATCTTAATTTGACAATATCTCTTCATATTGGATTGTAGAGCATTTGGAACATCTAGATTGAATCTTTGGTTAGTTATGATAGGGTTTCACTATTTGTATTTTATTTTTATATTATTATTTTTTTAATATAACCTTATCTAATATCACCATAATCCTAATATCGCCATAATCCTAATATCACCATAACCCTAATATCGCCATAATAACGTGACAACATCTCTTTACTGGACTGTAGAGCACCTGGCTATCACCATAACCCTAATATCGCCATAATCCTAACGTGACAACATCTCTCTTTACTGGACTGTAGAGCACCTGGCTACTCTCAGTTAAATCAAGTATCCCATGGAACAGAGAATGAAAAGACATTAAATTAAGTTTCAGAAATAGGAAGGAGCTCCGGGTAAAAGAACAGTCTATATGCACTGTTGCTTTCACGATTCCATGAAGGAGTTCTTCCAGTGATACTCTAGCAAAATGTTCATTACAATTTTATTCGGTGCACTACATCGAAAAGGGCCATCTAATATAGCAGGTCAAGGAAGCTGCGACACTGGTGATTGTGGCGGTTTGCTCATTTGTCAAGTCTCTGGACGACCTCCTGCAACGCTCGCTGAGTATACTCTTAATGGGAACAACAATTTCTATGACATATCTCTCATTGATGGATTCAATCTGCCTCTCTCCATAACCCCCTCGAACACTTTCCCAATTGTGGACCTCAACTGCAACATTATTTCCATTATTTCCAACTGCCCGACAGAATTGAGAGTCGTTGAAGGATGCGAGAGTGCTTGTGGTGTCGGTGAAGATTTAAATTCTCCTCACTAGTGCTGCACAGGGAACTACGTCAACAACTGCCCTCCCAACAGCTCTTCCGAACACATTAAGGGGCAGTGCCTACAGACCTACAACTATTGCAAGGACGGTTAATACGTGATGATAATATCATCCATATTAGTATTAAAGATAAATAAATTCAATCTCCTTACTATCATGTTCATAATAAGGATACACTTGTATTCAAAGAGCGAGTTCTATGCAAAGGTACTTCATTCAATTGAGATTGAATGGTTTCCTTTGCTGCGTCTTGTAATCCACAAATTCAATCTCCATATCCAGTATATTATCATAT
>ML778686.1:544651-573257 GCA_009831015.1 Picea engelmannii | reverse complement strand
TTTGTTTATTGGTTCAAATCCACCTTTGGGAAAATTCAAAGTTCCATCGTTGGTAAAGAACTACAAAAACCAGTTTCACAAACTAGATGTGACTATTAAGACTTGCAATCTAGCCTTTACAAATATGTACAACCTCATTACAAAAGTGATTATGCCCATTGACTAAGAATAAATTATACATTATTATAATACCCTGTCTTTTGCATATCAAGACCATTTAGAAGAAATGAATGTGACCAATTCAGGATTTTCATAGTAGACTTGTTTGGGGTTTGAAGAACAATCTTTATGAACATGTATGCCCATAGAAAACCTTGATAAGAATATTGGCATGTATGCAATCTTATAGCTGACCCAAGAGATGAATAGCCACATGATTTCTTTTGAAAGGGGGATAGTTACTAGCGTGGATCCTTAATATTGTTTTCATCCTCCACCTAAACCCCTTTTTTGAGATTTCCATCCAAATCATTCACCTTCTCGCTTGTGGTGCAATATGTGAGGACAATCTTGCTATGGATACTTGTGAATTTTCATGCTAGCCAAAGAATGTTTACATAGGAACAAACATATGTACAATAAAGAAACCCTTGATTAGGTTGATGATAATGATGAATTATTTGCTATTACAACGAGGCTTTTGGGCCCGAAGTAAGTCCAATTTGCCTCACAATAGAAAAGTGAATGTTGTTGTTTGAAGTAAGAATGCAATTAGTGCTTCTGGGGTTGGAAATTATGTTACATATGCCTAGAAAAGAACAAATCGATAATGTCATTCGACCCTCCAAAACTTCATTTCCAACACCCAACTTGTTCCCCTACAACATTGTAAATGATTTGGTGTCTATTAAGGCTAACATGGCCATGTTTGATGCCCTCATGTTTCTCGAGTAGTAAAATAATCTTAATAAAGACTTGGTTTTCATTTCACAACCCAAGAAACACCACCCTTTCAAGGTTGTCCAAACAAAATTTGCATCCCTTCAAGAAGAGGAAGACCTAAATTAGGAAGTTGCAACTACTTGTTTTTTTGGGGATTGCACAGAGAATTAGCCCCCATTTTTATGTGTCAATGAAAATATTTGATAAGATAGCACATTGTTGGCTTGTAGATGGAGGTTCAAGTCCTAATGTTATTTCCAAAATTATCATGGAACAACTTGGACTATCAGGTACAAATGAAGCTCTTAGAAGAATGTTTGTTTTTAATAATAAGCATCAATCCACCATCAGAGAAGTGACATAACCCTAGTCACGTGTGCTTACCCCAAGATTCGACCTATTTGTTCAAGTAATGGACATCGGTGTGAGAAACTATTCTAGGACATTATCAGAAAACCTTAAGTACTAGATTCTATTTGAGCCTCCATGGCACTCATCTAATCATTCCTAGAAAATCTAAAAACATCATTGTTTGAATGGAAGAGAGAATAATCCCCTGCATTGAATGTCTCCCACAACATTGAGTCTGATTTCAGCATGTACTCTGATTATTGAAGAAAAGGACATTGAAAGTGTGGATCCCATGCCCAATTCAAATGATCATGGATGAAACGTGCACTTTTATGGTGCTTCTTCAATCGAAGGATGTGGTGAAAGCATTGTATTATTCTCTCCCTTAGGAAAATGGAATCATTTTTCTTATCGATTGAATTTCCCTTGTAAAAATAGCATCATTGAGTCTGAGGCTTTCTCTTTAGGTTTAGAACAAGATAACAAATTTAGATCTAGGAATTTGATTGTTTTTGGTGCTTCCTAACTAATTATCAATTTGGTTAAATGCATATATTCTCCTTCAAAAAGACTACTCAAACATTACATTCAATTGGCTTGGATCTTATTGGGAATTTCTTGTCTTTTAACTCAAGCCACATTCATAGAAATATGAATGTAATTGCTAATAATCTTGTGACCTAAACTACAATTCCTAATAAGAAAATGTTAAAAGATCAACTAGATTGCTTTGTAGTTTCAGTGTATAGACCTCATGCCCCCAACAATGAGAAGTCTTGGTAATTCTTCCAAGATCATGAAGAAATATGTTGTTTTCTTTTGAATGATAAGCAGGTGGACGGTAATATCATCCATCTTGAAAACAATAGGTATACCAAGGGCTTGATTCCTTTGGAAAATATGCTTTCCCAGGCTAGTGATGTTGGTAGCAAAGGTAACTCTACCTAAGAAACTTCTTGGCGTAAGGTAGTGGAAACCATACTTGTAAATATAGGATAAGAGGAAGAACCAAAAAACTTGTACATAGGTGCTAACTATTATAAGAGTGAAAATAAAACGTTCATCGCTCTCTTTTTGGAATTTAAATATGTCTTTGTTTAGTCATATGCTTACTTGTATGGTTTTGATCCAAGCATTATCCAACATGCCATAGCTATCAAAGATAATTTGATGTATCAGTTAAACATCGTGTCAATATATCTCTAGATTCTACCATTCAGAAAGAGATAGATAAAATGCTTGATGCCCATATCATATTGCATGCTTGGATATTCTAAGTGGGTGGCCAACTTGGTACCCATCCATAAAAAGGGGGATATTAGACTTTGTGTTGATTTCCATCCCCTTAACCGAGCTAGTAGAAAGGACAACTTTCATCTCCCCAACATGGAATTAATATTGTAACAAGTTGCAAATTCTAAGATAATATCCATGTTGGATGACTTTTCTAGTTAGGACCAAATAAATGTCAACCGCAAGGAATCACTTTAACATTACCTTCATGTTATAACATCAATTTCCACCTCTAAAGCATTGATGCTCTTTTTGGAATTTTCCATATCCTCCTTACAAACAACTCTTCCCTATACCTCCTTGAGTCCTTCTAAAAAAATATTTTTTTGGAGGATGTACGCACCCTCACAGTTATGCAGCCCATGTATACACATGCTACTCAAGGGATAGTCATGTACATGCCAATAAATGTTTAAAAAAATATAATTATACCAAATTAAATGATGAGTTATGGGTTTGGTTAGTTATCAAACTCTTTTTACCCATACTCAAATGTAGCTAACCAACTAGATACTGCATAAAAGGAGCATTTGCCTCATGGATAAAGGTAATGATACTTTGCACATTTGAGAAAACACTTATCTGGATATCCCCATTGAGTCTGTAAGCCCATATATATCCTTTTTGTTGCTAGTTTCTTGACCTGGAAACCCTTGTTTCCATCCTCTTTCTAATCACCAACCTATCTAACCAAGAGTCTCTCATATATTCTCTTTGGGTTCATGGTGAATTCAGTGTCAAAACCAATCCTTATAGAAGGAGTCAGGGTGGAGGAATCTAGGATCTCTTTCAATAGGGCAGCACCGCGTCGGACAGGTAAAAATTGTAACTACCTAGATGTTGTTCATTAATAATACAAAAACTCATTCATCCTAAGTGTATTGTATTGTTATTGTCTATATTTGCAATGTGTTTGTATATGCTTTAGTGAATACTAGTTGCTTTGGTTTTTCCGTCATTTTTCATAGAACTAACAAGTAACTATTAGTATAACTACCTCTATGTTTAGGTCTGCTTGTTTAAGGTTCTTGCAGGTTGCAAAGGGATCATTGGAAAGGACTCCAACAATCGGGAACGACATCAATAATTAGACTCGTGGTAAGTTAATCTTTCTCTTTCTCCCAGTAGTTAGTTATTTCTTTGGAATTTAGTTATTATATCTTTGCTTGGTATTCTTTATGGAATTTGATTCCTGTACGGTCATTGGTATGTTGCAGTAAGACCACTATTGTAGGGGATTTTTCCCCGAAAGAACTTCACCACTAAGTGGGACACCTTTGCATATGGTGTCATGCCCTTTGGCCTAATTAATGCAAGTGGAACATTTTAGAGAGAAATGGACATAGCATTTGATGACTTGATAGTTTTTATAGTGCAATTTTACCTCAATGACTTGATTGTTCACTATAAGACTTGAGGTAATTATTTTGACCATATTTGGTATATTTTCTTCATTGTAGAAAATATGTCATTTCCTTTATCCTAGTAAACATATTTTTGGTGGTACATTTGGTAAGATCCTTGATTATGTTGTTTTAGATTTGGGCATTTGCATAGACTTAGATAGGGTATATGTTATTCATGATATGTATATTCCTTCTTGAAGAAGGATATAGCAAAATAAAGTTTTTGAGAAGATTCATTCCTAACTTTGCCTGAATGGTCAAACCCATTTATAACATGTTAAAGAAAGACCAATAATTTAACTAGTCCATTGACATTAAAACATATTTCCAGAAGACAATGAAAGCTATCTCTTCTACCCATGTACTCTCTAAAAAAAATTCTAAAGATTTTATCATCTACATTATGCTACTGGAGATGCCATATTAGAAATTATTATGCATCATGATGATCAAGTATTTGAGAAGCCTATTGCCTATATGAGGCAAAGCCTCAATGAACTCGAGATGAAATATTCTATCATTGAGAAGAATTTGTTTACTTTTTTGAAGCTATTGCGAAGTTTCAACACTTTATTATAGGCAAGCACGTGATTGTGAAAGTCTCTCTATCGGTTGTTAAATTTATGGTATCCCAAACCCAGTTGTCTAGAAATTCAACTCACTAGTTAGACAAAATCCAACAATATAATTTTGAGATCGCAACTTGCAAGGCCATTAAGGGTAGGGACTTAGGGAAAGCAATATCACCTCAAAGCAATATGTTTTTCGTGTGAATGGAATTAAAAGTCTACATGTGAATCTCACTCTAATGAAAAGATAAGTATGTCGAATAAATTGGGATGAAAGATGGAATATATGGAAAATATGATGGAATAGTTGGAAATAAGATGGATGAAAAGATCTTCGACAATTTCAAAATTTATGCATAACGAAAATATGAGTGTTTGAGTCGTCTCTCAAGTTCTTTCCAAAATGTGCTTTGCAACTGAGCAGCTTCTGTGGGAGTTTTTTCATTGGAGGCGAGTCGACTTCCTGATGACCTGGTCTTGATTAGCTTGAGGGTCGAATGTTTGTCTTCTCATGGGTCGGTGTTTTGTTCTAGGTGTTTTAGGAGCTTCTTCTTCGTTGTTTTAATCCTCCTTCAAAGTCCTTCCTTGTTATTAATGTTTCCCGAGACGGGTTAAGGTCTCTTCAGGATTCTCTTTCTTTGGAAACTGAACCTTATTTATCTGTTATTCTACTCCTGGTGGGGGTACCTTGTCACTCGATTGTCGGTGCACATTTTTTTTTTTCTCCTATTGTCTATCAGTTTGGGCGGATCCTTCTCTCTTTTGAGCTCTTTTGGCGTGTCTGTCTTGTTTTTTTCTTAGACATTGTGGTCACAAGTGTTAGCATCTTGGGATGGAGGTTAATGCTGAATTTAGCTTAGACTTCACTTTTTTAACTACTCTGGAGGATGAGGCAGTTTGGCAGAGGAATGGTAACCATAAGAAGTCAGAACCGATTGGTGTGTTTTCCGACGGATCAAATCATTACTCTAAGAAACAACCTTGCCTCCCAGGTTTTGGTACTTCTTTCTTAGGTAATAACCAAGGTTCCTATCAATCAGACCAGCCCTTTCAGATGAAATTTCAGAAGATATCGGCACATGTGGTTACAAGATCAATCAATGCTCAGAAAGGACAGAAGACTGTTCATCCATTGGTTGGTAGTAACAAGGGGAAGACGATGCTTGATAGACATAGGGGCTCTCTCTCTCAACCTCTGCAGTTGGTTGTCCGAAAGAGGGTGTGGAAGGTGAATAAGAGAGTCATGAGGATGGTGTTGGGGGCTGATGTGGGTCTCGAGGAGACTTGCAGACTAGCATGGTGTGGGCTGGGGGAGACTATCATGTACATATTTGGAAGCAAATCCCTTTTATGAATGGATGACAAATACTTGGTTGCCTTTCCTTGGGTATGTTCCTGAACTCCTCTACCTCACCAAGGGATGGATGGGGTTTATTTGTAAAAGCCCGGAGGACGCTACTCTTTTATTAAACGGGTTCTGGGTGGTAGCAGTCTGATGTTGAAGAGGTGGAGGGTGGATTTCGATCCTTTGACTAAGCATTTCCAACATAGACATTTATGGTTCCTTCTGCCAGGTCTCCTGATACATTTTTGGAATGAGGGGGCGTTGATGGCGATTGGGAAAGTGTTGAGCACTCAACACACCCTAAAATTCTATGTCCATTTTTTACTTTTGGGTACCACTTGATCCTTTGCACTATCTGTTTTTCCTTTAGTATGAAACTAATACCTGCGCTTGTTTTTTCATATTTTTTTTTCTAAAGTTTTCTTAAACATACAACAAAGAATCATCTTAACCATTAAAGGGTATTTAACAGCTACTTAAGGAATCAGAAAACTAAATCTTTCCCTAATGCACTTAGAAGTTCAGCATCGGTAAAGATTAAAGGTGACGAAAATTGTTTGAGAAGTTTAAAATAGCCAAGAACAGATCTTCATCAGCGTCGACAAACGAAGGTCTTTCCTTTTTGCAATTAAACTTTGGCAGGACTATTGTCGAAGACCGATCCGTTCGGCTTCGGCAAAAAAATGGAAAAGTAAGCATCGCGCAAGGAGAGGAGCGGTATCGCCAACACCCGATGTGATTTCGGCATCGAGGAGTTATGAAATAAAATACACATTATTTTACTTTTTAAAATGTCGATCCCCGACCTTCAAGCTGGAAAGACACGACATGATAAGACAGTTTAACCCTCGGATTTGCTAGGTACGACGCATTTAAGGTGTTAATAAAATTGTGGATCGTGCATTAGTTGCTAATCAGTGTGTGAATCAAAAGAAATCATTTAAAAAAAATTGATACAATGCATCTGCCTCCACGCCTCCGCCGTCGACCAGTTACAATTTGATTGTGGAGAATCAACGGTAGTTTATTTTTGAATTGCATTTATTACTAGTATTAACTGGTTGATGCAACGGATAGAGTCTCTCATGTTATATACTATCGAGGTCATTGTGTATGATCCTACTCTGCATGACAAAGAGTTCAGAACAAACAGAGGAGCAGGGCTAACGATTCGAAGAAGTCATCCAAAGTTCAGTGAGTATTAGACAACTAGTTTAGAAAGCATTATAGGTATGTATCCACTCGTGATGTTTTATGATTCCTTTTTATGTTCTCAACCCAACTCTGCTATGTACACAAGTTTAAAGGCTATTTTAATTGCAGGAACAACACCTTCGAAGAAACCCTCCACCAGGAAATCCCCAAGAGCACCAAAGATGAAAGAACTAGAAGCAGGAGAGGGCTCTTCCCCAACAGTTGCAAGATAATTAGAATTTGCCCCCAAACCAGTACCTGTCATTAAGACAGCTACCAAGAAGGCCTTCATCCAACCCCTGACCTTCAGGGACACAGAGGCAAACATTGGAGCCAAAACAACATTCCCTTGCTGGGAATAATTGTTTAAGAAGATCAAGAAAGAAGAACCCCTCGAGTATACCCCGCACAACAATCCTGATACAAGGAAACTCGATGATGATGTCCTCCCAAACATCCGTAGGGATTATCTACACATGGTGGCAAGCCGAACTCTGATGTTTCCTTACCTTGAGCTCCTAAAGTGGCTCATTGACCACACCGATGCACATAAATGTTTGATTAATGATGATAATGGTGGATGCGTTGGGGTTTTCTTGCCATCAGAGGTTCAAAGTTACTACAAGCTCAGGGAGTCAGAAGAAAAGTTGAGCATTGATTTCGTTCTGAGTTTTTATGCATCACATGATACCAGCAAAATCATGGCGTCGTGGTGGAGGGAAGACAAAAAATTCACGAACCGGATTGTCGCCTGGTACCCAACGGCCAATCTAAGGGAACCATACATATACTTGATGGCTCTTCCCTGCAGGTTGCATGGGGAGAAATATTTCTCCTAATTTTCAGTGGCTTGGATGCCCCTAGCTTATACGGTGGCCATTTCAGGCACGGGTTTCAATTGGGGTGCCATCATCTCCAAACATTTGAGCACCTGCATAAGACAATCCCAGACGCAAAAAGAGGGGGAAACCCCCTCCTTCTACATGGTCTCGTATCTGTTAGACATCATATGCACCAGGAACGTTTTCTCTGGAATGAACTTGAACTGGCACTCCTCGGAGCTCCCGGTCCATGTATACTTCAGCATCTTATGGGATAACAGGTACAAAAAATTCTATGCTTTTATTTGTGACCATTTTATTGCATGTATCTATTTTTTTTTGTTCAGGAAAGAGTGCCCTAGGCTGTCAAAAGAAGCAAAAAAGGTTATATCCAAAGTGGGTCACTGGTATCTAGACAAGCGCGAAACCTACATCAGGGTTTTCGAAGCCACAGGGACACCCCATTTGTTACCCATATATGTTCCTGACTGACTAGTGTTAGGGGAAATTTGCTACTAGACCATCCTACAAGGATATAATGCCACTTTAGGAAAGGACAAGAAGTGGGACTTCATTCCATATGGGTTTCATATTGGCTTCTACATGGTCAAAGATACCGCGCATGATAAGCAAGAAGGGTTGAGTCAACTAGAATTATGGTTCCGCACCGACCGATTTCGCAAACACAATCCCAAGGGCCTGGTCCTACAACATGCATCGCAAGTATCATCATGTTGGCCTTATGCCCATGATCAGCTCGAAGATGAAATTTTCACCAAAAATGATCAAGATTGGGATGAAGTGGCATCAAGGAGAGATAATCCTCAAATGACCAGGTTCAAAGCTATGAGTTGGGAAGAGCAAGTGACACCTTTGGAGCAGATAGCTCAAGAAATTATTAGGGCCCGAGAAGGAACTGTAGCATCTGAATTGGGTGAAGGAATAGGCGATCCCCAAGAAGGCATTGAGGCAGTGATAGTTTATCAGGAATCCCCGTTACAAATCAGGGATTTCCCTAAAGTTCAAGCTGCACAGGGAATGGGGCACTTTTGTACCAGCAAAGCCAACTGCTAATGAAACAGATGCAGGATGATCCTTGCCTTATCATAACACTTGCGCTTCAACTGGTACCCAAGAAAGAAGCCCGACGGAGTCGAGCGGCCCCGATTCCACAGACCTTGGGAACATCAGTGGGTTAGGAAACACTAGATCCACAACATCGTTGGTCAACTCCCCTGTGGATAGGACAAGTCAAACAGAGATGGGTCAGATGCCAATAGAAACATGAGCGCCTAATCCCCTCAGCAAACTTATACATATATATAGCAACGACGAAAGCTCAGAACCATCTCATGACTCCCCTATGTGTGTCCAAGAGGAAAAGGGTCCTGAGAAAGTTTTCTCCCCTAAGCCCAAGGTTCAAGACGAGGAGGTCTCGCAAAAAAAATAGAAGCCAACAGCGGCCTCGACACAAAAGAACCCAATGAATCGGAAACCAAAGCAGATCCGAATGATGATCTCGATCGGAGGAGACAAAGAAAGGATCCCTGCAAAAGGAAATAAGTAGTTATGTGACCGACGAGCAAATATGTAACGAGTCTATGCCTGACACCTCCATGTTGCCCAATACTCAAATCCTCGACGAGGGACAAGTAGAAGTCGGACCAACAAGGCACAGTGAGGAAGTTCGAGAGCCCAATCTTGAACAAATATACACCACCGTTAGTTTGGGAAATAAACTAACATGGGGCGATCAGCAAATACCAGAGCCAGTAGAAAAACTAGCAGATATCTATGTGATATCCTACGATCAAAAGAGAAAGGCCATTTTTCGAAGGACTGTGAAGAAAAGAACAATCTCGTTGGATCACTCCATCTTAGTTACTACAGAGGAGAACCTGATCAACATAGTGGGCGCTCGGACGTCTGAACTGATTGGTGTAGGAAAATCCCTCTCAGATGCCACCTTGGACAGAGCCAGGAGAGACTAAAAGGAACTAGTCGCCACCCTAAAGGAGATCGAGCACTTACGCCATCTTGTTGAATACTACAAAGGAGCCATGCAGACCATTGTGTATCTAAAAGGTGAGTTCATAGGAGTTTACAACGATTTTAATAAGGAAAGACACATGTTAACCGAAAACATAGTTGAGTTCCAAGAGGACACCCTCATAGAACTCACAACATGCAAGGAGATGGAGCGATGGTATGAAAGGGTGCAGCAAGCGGTAGAAAGACTCGAGTACATTGAGGCAGTCCAGCAAGGCCGAGATAAGGAAAAACATGGCATTTAGATGATAGGAAAAAGTAGTCTTAATCACATGAATCGATCAGCTGAGTACTGGGCTAAGATGTCTCGGGACCCACATAGAGAGATCCAAGAACAATTGACCAGGTGTAAGAAGCACTGGGATAAAATTAACAAAATAATGAAGGACGTCGAGCTCCCCGAGTTCGGCACCCCCGATAATTTCATTGACCTGAGCGACATGGTCAAACTACATGTTGAACAGGATGTGTTATGGACCGAAGAGTTCGCAAAGATAGTCGATGCGAGGCCAGGACAAGTGAAACAATTCGCAGAACATCCGATCAGAGCCCGAACCATGCTACAGCAGCTAAACTTCAATTTAGTAAAGTATCAAGCGCATGCAGTGGACATCAGGGGAATATATGTGGCCCTGATGGAACAGCACAGTTTTCCATGGGCCCAAACTTGTGAAGAATTGTTTGTCATTTGGACTGAATATGAGAGAATTCACCCTTTCCAAAAAGTATCTCAGGACGACTGTTAAAGAAGTTGTTAGAAGATAACGCCACGTGGAAAATTTTTGTTTTGTCTAAACTGCAATTAGTCATTAGTTTCAGTTAAAACTTTATGTTATAAATAAAGACAATGGCCAATTAGCAAAGGGTCGATTGTTGTCATAAGAACTGTTTATTTTTTGGTTGTTAAGAATTATTTTGAGACTATTATGAATTGAGAAGTCCTTATGGACCAAACACAAGCTATTTTCATCATATGCATGTGATTGGAATTGGAGAAGAACTACTTCCTATCATGTTTCATGAATGATGCAGTAATGAGTAAGAGCAATTAATTCTGTTGTCAAGTTATCTGGTGAAATTTCTTGATGTTCTTTGATTTAATGATGAAGGTAAATCGTTGTGTGATTATGTGATGCATGGCTATGGTAGACGAATTATTTTTCTTGCCATTATCTTATTACATATGTGTTTTCTTTCTGATAGTTGGTTTCTCAGACATTAATTGGATGCTCACATAGTTAATGTATTAGTACTAGGCCTATGGTATAGAGTAATTTTTTGCATGTTGAGCAGCGGGTTATCCCAAGATTAACCTCTTCCCCGGTAGTTAAAACTTAATCCTATTGTTTGTCAAGTTGGTTTATATTGGCTTGCATCTCTCATATTATCCCCACCCAAGAGAAAATACAGAAGAAAACAGTCATAACTGAAGGAAGAGCCTTCACAAGAAAACACAAATCCCATCGATAAATTGGCCGAATCGCAAGATCTAGAGAACCATTCCATTTTAAATGCTATAGAGTCTAATTGGGCCTCGGTGGCGGGTTTGGTTCCTAATGTCGATTCAAGGGATTTAGGACCCATCAATGGGAAGATCTGGGTCATTTTATCTCTTCGGATGAAACGACTTTTTTTAATTTGAACAGGAAAGTGGGGAGAGTCCTTGTGGCAATAGATATTCATTAAGTTTTATCGGAGTTGATGGATATTGAGTGGCGAGGTCATCACATAAAATAGAGGTTAGATTACCATGGGATACCCTTTCGATGCAGCTGGTTCCAATGCACTGGACATCTTCGACGTGAATGTTGTAGCACGACGAATAATGAAAAATATGAAGATACACTCCTACAGGAATATCCATCGGAGTACATGATGGATGTGTGTTCCCTCGGTGATGCTAATATCCACTTTGAAACTGGGGATGGTTTTAGGTCAGAACCAGATTCATCTCTGGCTGGTAAGTTAAAGTCCTGTTGTCCCTCGCTTTATTCTTCACTTACTCTGTGGCAATTAGAAGCCCTTGAAAAGTCGAGCTAATTGAATAGTAATATTTATAATGTTAAGGAAGTTTTTGTTGCGGGTCTGGGTTTTACTCCCCCTTCCTCGGAGTATATGAAGGCTCCAAACCCCCTTTACATGACTCATCTAGCATCGGAGCCTCTGAAGGTGCCAGACCCCATTATTGTAAACTCAGCTAACTAGCCCCTTCCCGCAGAGGCTTTACCACCTATTGTATTCCATAAACAGACTCAGGGGAGGACTCTGGATCTTTCCCATTCTCCTAATTTACCAGTGGTACTTGAACCTTCCTTGGAACCTGGATATCGTGAATCTGAAGAGGAAGAGTCCTCATTAAATTTCATTCTTGATTCTTTAATCCCGGTGTTTAAGGGTAATAGTAACACGGTAAAGTTACCACTCTTTCAGGGGAAGGCAATTATTAATCATGCTTCACAGTCATGGGCTTCCAGTTAAAAGGTTAATTCGGCGAAGGAGGGGAGAGATTTCTCCTGGTCTAGAGGCATAGGTTTAGAAATTTCACCGCTAAAAACTCGGAGTGGTCGCAAAAATATGGCTCAAGGGCCACCTCAGTCTTCATATTCCATTCTTCCTCCCACTAATAGTGGGCCTCTTAGATCATTGAAGGCCTTGGCGAGGTCAAATTAATGATTTTTCTCTCATTAAATGTCATAGGGATTGGAGGCACCCTCAAATTTGCCTCGGTTCACCAACTGTTGGATCAGAATTTCCCGGATATCATTTTTTTTTCAAGAAATGATGGTTAATGCTCAGAGGGCAAGAGATTTTTTACATCCCTTCCAACTCTCCTAGGTTTTGTGTTCTGTCATATCTGTGGGAACTTTTGGGGGCCTTTTAGCTGCTTGGGACCCGTCTTTATTTGTCTTAGAACCATACCTCATGGTTGGTGGTATTTTGTTGATAGGTAGATGTGTATTAACCAATAGGGAGCTTGCCCTGCTTAATTTATATGGCCCTTACACGGATAGGATTCCTTTCTGGAAATCAGTCAAGGATAGTGGTATTTTATGTATTCCAAACTTGATCCTAGTGGGGGATTTAAATATTTTTTTTTTTGTTGAAGAGGCTTGGGGAGGTGTCGGAGGGATTATGAATATGGACGATTATTACAAAACTCTTTTTCAGTCCAATAATCTAATCGATATTAAACCGGCAAAGTTGGTGCCTACTTGGAGGAATGGTCGGGTCGGTCAGGAGGCCATAGCAAGGAGACTAGATCGAGTTCTAGTTTCTGAAGATCTTCTTTCGAAGGTTGAATTATACAGGACCTGGGTTGAGTTCCCATTCGTATCAGACCATGCACCAATCTTTTTTCAAATGGAGCTTCCTCGGACTTATAAGATCTTTTCGTTCAAGTTCAATGTAGTATGGCTCAACGAGAAGGGGTTCGTGGATCTTGTTCATAAGACATGGAAATACCATGTTTTCCTGAGTGAATATGGAAAACAAAAATGATTGTTATGGAAATTACAGGTCCTAAGAAAGCTAACCAAGTTATGGAATAAAGAGAACCAAGCAAAAAAAAAAGATAAATTGATTTCTCTGGAATTTGATATAAGACGGTTTATTGGATTACTAGCAGATGATCCAACCAATCTAGCCATCATTTCCTCTCTGAAATAGAGTGAACATGAAAGGAATGTGATTCTTTGGAGTGAAGAGGATCTTTGGCATATTCGTAGCAGAGCACTTTGGTTGTCGAGCGGGGATAACAACACAAAATATTTTCATAAGGTGGCAAACCATAGCAAGATTAAAAAACATTTATGGGAAATCTATTCAGGGTCTGGTGCTTTGGTCAATAAGCAAGAAGCTATAAAAAATGAAGCAATCAACTACTTTAAGGATCTCTACAAGGTGCCTTCTCCCCCGAATACCAACGATCAATGCAAGGTAACAGAACTCTTCCCTCAAATCCTAGATGAAGAGGGATCTAGCTCATTGTTTGCGTCAGTTACATTGGAATAACTGCAAGTTGTTCTTGTCCATTTCAAGAAGGAAAAGAGTCCAGGCCCGGGCGGGTGGACCTCAGAATTTTTCACTTTCTTCTTTGACTTGATTGGGGAGGACCTTCTCGCAATGGTTGAAAAATCTAGAAGACTGGGTTCTATTGTGGGTGGCTTAAATTCAACATTTCTGACTCTGATTCCAAAGTCAAATCTCCCAACAACCTTTGACGACTTTCATCCTATCTCTCTCTGTAACCTGTGTTACAAGGTTATTTCCAAAGTTGTTGTCAACCGGTTAAAATCGTTTATGTCCAAGTCTGTTTCCTTCGAACAGTTGGCTTTCTTAAAAGGAAGACGCATTCAAGATGTCATCGGCACACCCAATGAAAGTATCCACAGCATTAAAAAGAAGAAGCTAAAAGCACTTGTCCTTAATCTTCATTTAAGGAAATCCTACGACTGTATTGATTGGGACCAATTACAATTGATTCTTCTAAAAGTGGGGTTGGGCATCCAAATGACAAATTGGATTATGTCCTATGTAACATATTCGTCCTTTTCAGTTTTAGTAAATGGAGAGCCTATGGTTTTCTTCAGAAGCAAGAGGGTGGTTCATCAAGGTTTTCCATTATCCCCTCTTCTCTTCATTCTTATGATGGAGGGGCTTGGTTTATTATTGAATAAATCCTCTGCGAAAGGTTCGATTTATGGTATAAAGTCTCAATATTGACTAAAATCTTTCATCTTCTCTTCGTGGACAATGTCCTCATCATGTCAAAGGCGATTTTATTAGAGTGGAAGGAGATTAAATCCATCATTGAGATCTTCTGTAGCGTTGTTGTTTTCTCAGTGAACCAGACAAAAACCACTGTTCTTTTTTAAGGTCTCAACGAAAGTGAACTGATTCCTTTCAAATCTCTTCTGAATTTTTCCTTTACTTCTCTATCTGATGGTTTTAAATACCTGGGGTATTTTTTAAAGACTGACCCTCATCACGCAACAGATTGGGGTTGGCTTGTTTCTAAATTTTCTCAGAAAATTACAGGCTGGTATAACAGGTGGCTTTCTATTGGGAGCAGATACATCTTGATAAAATCTATTTTGGAAGGCCAACCGGTCTTTTGGATGTCCTTAGAGTCTTTGCCTCATTCCATCATTAACAATATCCGTAAATTGATATTCCACTACTTATGGAATGGGCGTTCTGACTCCTGTCAGTATCATTTATGCAGATGGGAGTTACTCTCCAGACATAAAATAAATGTGTGATGGGGGTTCCATAATCTTTATCATTTCAACATGGCCTTGAATACGGTTACCTTATGAAGGGTATTAACGCAGCAAATCATCTGGCATCAGGTCATTATGGACAAGTATATTCATAATTCAACTCTTATTAATTAGCTCAGATTGCCTGCTCATAACCTTCATGCAATCTCTAGGATGTGGTCTGGTTTAGTGCGCTCACTTCCAGTTATAATTCATTGGCTTATCTGGAACCCGAGGGCAGGTCACCTTATCTCTATTGGAAGAGATAAGCTTCTTGGTATCGGGGACCATTCTCTACTCAGTTTGGAGCTCGTTGCTATTTTAAATTCGAAACAAATTCATACACTAGCACAAGCATCCAAATTTCGGGATCCTAGAACCCTCGCCAAAGTATGGAAAAGCAGTATAGATTTGGAGTTGTCTGGTGTACTTGCATCGGAGTGGAACACCTTTACAGCAGAGTTAAACAAGGTGGTGGTAACTCTCCTGGGGGGTGCTACCAACTCACGTTTATGGGCTGGGGGTGACCTTTCAGGGAATCTAACAGTCAAAATTTGCTATAGCGCAATCCTTTCAACATAGAATCTCCTGATCCGACGTGGTTGGAAGGCTAACTTGTGGAAACTGCGGGTACAATTGAAGATCATTCTATTCTTTTGGATGGAATTGGAGAATAGATTACTAACTTGGGATATTTTTCAAAATAAAGGATGGAATGGTCCAGGCATATGCCTCATGTGCAATCAGCAAGTCGAAGACAACCCTCATCTTTTTATTCACTATATCTTTGCATCGTCGGTTTGGTTATACTGCGCGCAGCTGCTAAATCTAATTTTTTCGTGGACAAGACTTTCTCATAATGATTGTATAGACGAGTGGAACAGGAATAAGGAGCTGTCAAAAAAACTTCCATTGTTTTTTTGCTATAATTTATGGTTGGAATGCAATAGTCTGATGTTTGAAGGTAAGGCGCCCTCTGCAAGGGCGGTTGTTCTCAAGGCTATTGGTGCTCATGGGAAAATGTCCATTGCTACAAAAATGCAAATTCTAATATTGAGTTTGATCAACAGGATTAATGGATTTGCAGTGGCATTCTTTTATGGAGCTTTGGTGGCATGTGGTTTAATTTGTGGGGCAGGCGGTGTTTTAAAATGCAGAGATTCGACGGAATATAGATTGTACTTCAACTACGGGGATGGAACAAACACTAAAGCAGAATTGTTGGGCATGTGGGCTTCGCTTTTTATTGAAAAGCAATTGGATATATAGTGTATTCAACTACTGGGTGATTCAAAGGTAATAATTGATTGGCTCATTCAAAAAACAAACCTCTGGGCCATTAACATTGAAGTTTGGAAAAGAAAAACTAGAGATTCGGTTTCCTCTTTCAGGGGTATTTATTTTCAGCATATCTTCAGGGAGACAAATGTGGAGGCATACAGGCTATCAAAGCAAGCTCTGTCGGTTTTAAGTGGAAGACTTTTTTATTACTCCTGGGATGGAGAGATAGCTGGAACAGTCCAGCATTTTGACATATTAATATTCTATCCCATCTCCCTCATGGTATTTTGTTTTTGGTTTCAAAGTTCATTGATCGCTTTGTAAGAGCGAGGAATCTCTTTGTGTCAGATAGCTTGATAGTGTTTTTTGTAAGGAAGCTTTAAATAGTTTATTGAAGGAAGCTTGAGGGAGTGTGATGGTCATTGTAAATCGAAAAAACTAAGGTCTGTGATGTTGAAAAATTATATCATAATATAATTAGTGTGAATTTTCTGCTGGAAAAAAAAGATAAGGACTTAGCACTCCATTTTGGCCCTAAATGTAGAGCCTATAGAGAAATTTGATAGCAATGACTCCTCGATGTCCACTTAATTGACTATTCCCAGATATTGGCCCTACTTTTTGTTTCAAGTTAACTAAATTTTATAGTAAATTTAATGTTATGCATTCGACTTTTTCTACTTATTATATGCAAGGTAATAGTCAAGTTGAGTTTATGAATAAGAACTTGATTAAGACCATAAAGAAGATAATTAGTGAGAATCCTCGTCGATGGCACATTTTATTAACTTGCACCTTATGGGCAGACCAGACTACGCAAAAAGTAGTACCAATGAGATGCATTTTCATCGTGTTTATAAATAGGAGGATATAATGCATACTGAGTTTTAACTTCCCTCCTTGAGGATGTCCTTCCAAAAAACAAAGTTGGATGTCGACAATTTATAATAAAGACATAACACTCTATTGGATTTGGAAGAACAATGAATAAATGCATTCCAGAACCTGGAATTAAGGCAAGATATTGTTAAGAAACACTTCGATAAGAGAGATAAACTAAGTCCTTGCAAGTTGGGTATCATGTATTATTATGGGATTATATCCATGCTAATAAGGGTAATCATAAAAGGTTCAAAAGCTATGGATTGGATCACCATTTGTGATTACTTGCATCCTTGAAAATAATGTTGACACACTTAAGGATGATCAAAAATGGTTGTTTTCATACATAGTGAATGGATCAAATATGAAGCCCTATTATTGTGTTTACCTTGTTACATAAGAGATCACTAAGAAAATAAAAATGCATATAATAAAAAAATAAATAAATAAAAAGAGGGAAAATGATAAAAATAAAGAACTAAACAAAAAAGGGTTGAAGGGAATTTGAGCATTGTGTACTCTCTTTCTATTTCTATCCTTTATTTTCTACATTTTATTTGGTTATTTTAATTTCACTTTTTTGATCCGGTTTTATGCTTTTGAGCATTTAGTTAGTATTCCATTCACTTGATTTACCACTTAATACTACCTTTTTTCCTACTTCTTGCTAGTCCTATTAGTTTCTTATTATGATCCATAATGCCTCCTAACTTAGAGGAATCTAATTTTTGATTGGTGGTTTCCATTTGTTTTTGAGCTAACTTATGGTAGATTTGAGTAACATTAGTAGTAGGATCAAAACTTACTTGTTAATTTAGGCCTCGTATATTCTCAATCCAAGCAAAGTCCAAATATTATAATGGTCACTTAGGATGCTTCCCACAACTTATTATATATGTTACTTCAACCCTTATGCAAAGTCGTAGCATTGGATTTGTGATGTCCTTTCTATCTTTTCAACTAAATTATGGATTGTTTTCCACAACTATGAGTTGGATTTTATTCTGAACTATCTCTTTTCTCCAGTATCCCATGTTATTGAATTGTGAAACCGGGAAATTCTAAGTTATGTCCTATATGTGACCATCCCTCTTAATGGAGTGACCATGTGTTGACTGCATTTCTGGTCAATGATCTTGGAATCACAAAGTGTTGTGAAATTTGGCCTAAATTTTTCACAATCTTGAGGCTGATTCCTTATGAGAATATAGCCCTATTTTTTAACCTACCATGACCTAGTCCTTTATCAATCAAATCCCTCTTTATTCTTTGTCTCGGCTTAAACTAAAGAATGACCTACCACTCAATTTCATGGGAGTCATAACGTTGTGTATGATTGACAAGGTAAAAGTGGTGACAACATTTTTATGTGGCTTCACCATATCTTATTTCAATATGGGCATGACAATGTGTCATGGAAGCACCCCTTGTGTTATTATCTCATCATATGGTGATGGTTGTGCTTCATTATTTTTCATTATGTATCCATGCTCATATCATTAGCAACATTTTGATGATATCAATCCCTAGCATGTGAAGGGACTATTGTGAATGTTTGTCGATTAGGTTATGATTATGTTGGTGAACTTACAGTTCTTTGGCGACATTTTTTTAGCACCTACACAATACAAACATGGTTGGTTTTTCTCACATATGCATGAACAAGTGCACAATATGGCATCAAATAAGGTTCAATTTTGCAATCATGTCTAGATATCACATTATGTAATTCTTTTGCTCCATTTTCATGTGTTGGGATTGGTTTTAGCACATGATACCTTAATTTGGGAAGTGCTATTAATGTATATTATTATTATAGTTTGAAGTGGAAAGACTTGGTAATTATGTAGATTGACTACCTCCAATGATTATATGCAACATGTGTTAGTCTTTGGAATGCGATTATAGTGAGTTGTAAATTGAGATGGAAGTGGTAATCCCAGCCTTGGGTTATGTTGCATAATTTGTGGGTTTTGGTACTTATCGTTGGAAAGTAACTCAGTTTTGTGGTGATGATTTTGTAGACTAATGTTTTCCATGTAATTAGGATGGTAATCTCCTTGTATAAGTGATGAAATATAGTATTTTTTAATTATTCTTTGGTAGCTTGCTAGCATTTGACATACATTTTATTATCATGGTTCTCCTCGTTTGATGATTAAACTTGACCTAGTATGTGTTGGCATTGCCATGTATTAGCAAAGATTGTGTTGAAGTTATGAACTATGTGAAAATGGATATGTTGGATGTTTTTCCCAATAATCATGAGGTCATGGTTGTAGATTTTAACCTTGTACAATTAATTACTGCAAACAGATTCTTGATAAAATAAAAAATATACAATGGCACACACATACATTACACAAACATTTTACCCTAGAAACCCAAATCAGGAAAACCAACAACTTGTTTAGAGCCACACCCCTAATCTTTAATTCATCATTTTCTTCATTGTTTACAATACAATATACAAATATGATCCTGCAGCATCCAAACCCCTAATCTATTGACCTGGATTTAAAGAATATAACACATACCCAATATGGGACCAATATTGCAAAGAATATAACACATACCCAACATTCTCCCACTTGTTGTTTTCTTTGCATACAGAGGATTATAGGATTACATAGTCAAAAATCCAAGGCATAAAATCCCATAGATCCTCTACACCAAGAGAACTTCTCAGTGCTCATAGATTTTGTTAACGAATCTACAACATTCCCCAAAGTGTCCACCTCCATCAGCAACACCTTCATGTCTTCAACCATGTCTCTCACAAAGTGATATTGAACATCAATATGCTTTGTCTTTGAATGATAAGTTGTGTTCTTCGCTAGGAAGATTGCACTCTAACTGTCACAATCTATCCTTACAGCTTGTTGTGCCAACCCAATACCTGAACAAAATATCTCTAACCATATCGCTTCCTTGTTTGTATGAGTGGTTTCCATGTATTTAGCTTCTATAGTAGAGAGTGCCACTATAGCTTGTATTTTTCTCATCCAATTGATTTCTCCTCCAAATGGCTTAAACACATACCTACTTGTAGATCTTTTACGATCCATATCTCCATCCTAGTATTCATCCATGAATCCATGTATGTCCAACACTTTGTCGAATCCTAATCTTCCTTGGTAGCACAAGCCGTAACTATTAGTGCCACGCAAATACCTAAAAACGCTCTTTATTTTTGTCTAATGATCCTTCCTTGGTTTTGACATATACTTGCTCAAAACTCCCACTGCATGAGCAATGTCTGGTCTAGTATAGACCATTGCATACATCAAACTGCCAATCTCACTCACATATGGAACACAAGACATGTCCTCTTCCTCTTCTTGTGTTTTGGGACACTGATCCACATATAACTTTACACCTACAAGAATATGAACCTTGATTTACATCCCTGCATATTAAACCTCTGCAATATTGTCTTGACATATTTCCTTTGATTTAACCATGGTTTCTTGTTTGTTCAATCACTTTTAATTTCCATGCCCAAAATGAAAGTTGCATCACCAATATCCTTCATGTCAAATTTAGAGGACAACTAGGTTTTCACATCCTGGATAATCTCCTTGTTGTTTTGTATCAACAACATATCATCCACAAACAAGACCAAATAAATAAGATGATCACCAATTAATTTGAAATACACATAGTAATCTACTTTGGTCCTTGTGAAGTCAAGTCCCAACATATAAGTATCAAATTCTTGATACCACATCCTTAGTGATTGCTTTAACCCATACATGGACTTTTTCATCCTACATACAAGCTCTTTCTTTCCCTTCACAACAAATCCTTATGGGTACTTCATGTAGATTTATTCTTCAATATCCCCAAGTAGGAATGTTGTCTTCACATCCATATGTTCTACTTCAAAATCAAACGCATTAGAAATAGATAAAATAAATCTAATAGAATTTAACTTGGCAACAGAAGAAAAAATTTCACCAAAGTCAATTCCCTATACCTGAGAATACCCTTTTGCTACTAACTGAGCTTTGTATTTCTCTAGTTTGCCTTCTGCATTCAAATTCTTCTTAAACACCCATTTGTTTCCAATGGTTTTTCTTCCAGTAGGATACTCCACTAGATCCCAAGCCTCATTCTTATCCAAGGTTGTCATTTCTTCAACCATGGCCTTTTTCCAAAGTTTTCCATCCTCTTAATCCACTACCTCCCTAACAGTTCTAGGATCATCATCAATAATAGACAAAGCAAAATTTGAACGAAAATCAGGTGGAGTGTACCTTTTCAGTTTCCATCTTTCCCCAACTGATCTCCTCAATACTGGAGTATGAGGGTCTTCTTATTATTATTATTGTTCTTCTATAGAGTCTGATTCATTTTCCTTCAAATCAAACTCTATTTTCTCTCCTTCTTCCTCCTTTGGTAGGAATTTTTGTTTGACAACATCTTTGATTTATCTAAATACCACATCCCGGCTATACACTACCTTTTTAGTTTATGGGTTCCAAAGCTTATAACCTTTCAGTCCATATTTATACCCTATAAAGATACACTTTTCAACCTTTTATCTAGCTTACTCTTATTTTCCTTTGGAACATGAACATAAGCATCACAACCAAATACCTTGAGATGTGTTAGAGAGGGTTTCTTACTAGTCCATACCTTGTGTGGAGTCTTGTAATCCAACACTGATGAGGGTGGTCGATTGACCGGGTAACATACAATACCCACTGCCTCTGCCCAGAATTCTTATCCTAACATGACACCATTGAGCATGCACCTTACTTTTTCCATCGGTGTCTTGTTCATCCTTTTTGCAACTCCATTCTGTTGAGGTGTATATAGTGTAGTCTTATGCCTTACTATATCATACTTCTTACAAAATTCTTCGAATTCATTTCCGCATAACTCTCCACCATTATTTTTCCTCGGCACCTTAATTATTTTCTCTGTTGATTCTCCACAAGATCCTTAAACTCTTTAAACTTGTCAAAGACTTCAGATTTCTCCCACATTTCTTCCTGAGGAAATATGTCCATGTATTCCTCGAGAAATCATCTATAAATGAGACATAGTACACACATTTTCCCAGTTATTGAAACGACACAAGTCCAAACACATCATTGTGCACCAACTATAAAATTCCCTCTCCCCTTGTTGCACCAGAGGGGAATCTTACCCGATTTTTCTTCCCATATACACAATGTTCACAAAACTCAAAATCCAGAGAGTAGTTAGACATACCTTCAACCATACCTTTATCATGTAGTAGTTGAAGGCCCTTCTCTCCGATATGCCCCAATCTTTTATACCACAACATATCCTTATCTCCAAAGACCATAGGATTTTTTCCTTCTTCAGCTCCAATTGCAGGAACAATGGAACTATTACACCCATCACTAATAGTGCTTCTGTGTAGCTTATACAGAGTTCCAAATTGAACTTCTTTCAAAAACACCATTTCTCTTCGAACCATCCTGCAAGTTTCTTTCTCAAACACTTATTTTACCTCTGCATCGTTCATTTTTCTTACAAAAAACAAATTTCTAGCCAATCCTAGGATGTGCAGAACACCAAAGAGTGTTCTAATCCTTCCATCCATTAGCTTCAACTTGAATTTTATGCATCCTATTATTTTGGTTGTCGAGACATCACCTAGGAAAACATCACCTCCATCATACCTTTCATACATGCAAAATCACTTCATGTGAGGAGTAACGTGAAAGGATTCACCTGAGTTAACTAGCCATGCCTCATGATCTACATATGTTCTTGAAGAAGCTAAGTACACATATCCTCCTTCTTCTATGGAGGTTTTTTCTTGTTTAGAAGGAGCATCTTCAGATCCATTCCCTCTCTCAACACTTTTGCATCTAGATTTCTTCTTGTAGTGCCCTTATTTTCCACATCTCCAGCATACCTTTACAAATTTTTGAGAGATTTAGATCTCCCCTTAGATTCAGATGCAAATAATGCATATGTGTTATGTCCTTCCATGCTCTTTTGTCTCATCTCCTCCGACAACAACGATGAGACCACATCATCGAAACTTAAAGTAGTTGTATTACTACCTATGGCCACAACTAGACTATCCTATGAGTCTGGTAAAGAGCACAATAAACAAATACACTTATCTTCATTAGAAATCTTAATATCAACATATAATAGTTGAATTACCACAATATTGAAGACGTTCAGATGCTCTGTCACCGAGACTCCATCTTTCATCCTTGGGTTGTACAGCTTCTTCCGCAGGAACAGTTTATTTACCAGGGACTTTGACTAATACAAATATCCTAACTTATCCCATAATTTTGTGGTTGTAGCTTCCCCTGACACATTCAATAATACTGAATCTGAGAGACACAATCGGATTTTTCTCTTCGCCTTCTGATTCAATTTTTTCTAGTCTTCTACTGACGTTCATGTAGGTGAAATACCTGGATCCACAGTGATCCATTGATCTTTGTCCACCAATAGATATTCCATATTGAGCTTCCACAACTCAAAACATTTCCCATTAAATTTCTCAATATCTATCTTTGAATTGCTCGTCATTTATTTTCACTTGAAGAATCAATATCACAGATCTCCCACTGTAACAAGGCTTATCACAGACCCGGGCCAAACCCAAGCCAAACCCTTAGCCACAAAGGAATCCCCCTAAAGCCAATAACAGATCTGATGCCAAATGTAGATTTTTACCTTGTACAATTAATTACTGCAAATAGATTCTTAATAAAACAGAAAATATACAATGGCACACACACACATTACACGGAGATTTTTACCATGGAAATCCAAACCGAGAAAACCAACAACTTGTTTAGAGTCGCACCTCTAATATTTTATTCATCATTTTCTTCATTGTTTATAATACAATATACATATAGGATCTCGTGGCATACAAACCCCTAATCCATTGGCCCAGATTAGTAACAAACCTAATTCCTTAACTAGAGTTAGAAAACCATTGGCAAAAACCTTGTGTCGAAACACTGCAAAAAAAGGATGAAAAAAACTATCAAAAATTTTGGGGGCTACTGCACCCGAACCCCCTTACAGGGGGTCCCCCCATTTCTCCCATATTAGTGTACAGTACATGGGACCAATATTGCAAATAATATAACACATACCCAACAATGGCAACATTGGGATTCATTGTACACTTAATTGGCTTCACCAACATGTCCTCCAATACTTGGTTCTCATTTGGATTTTAATGTAGCATAGTTGGGGTTTGTGTGATTTGGATGATATTGTCCATTGGTGGGGATAAGATGGTTGAGGTGTGAAAAAGTTGGCTCCACCACTATCAACTTGTCCTCTCATACTCAATTTTCATCTTAGATTTTAATGTAGCATAGGGGAAGTAGGTGTGATTTGGTTAATTTGTTCCATTGGTAATCTAATGACTAAGGTCATCTGAATGACCTTTCCTCCTCCTTCGCATGCACATTATTTCATTTTGGAGTTTTAGTAACTGGGAACTTGACTCTTTTCATTTTGTATTAGTTTTCTTCTAGCCATTGTTATTACCTCTATGTTGTAATCATTTTTGAAGAGTTAAGGACAACACCATAGTTCCCTTATTTAGAGCTTGTAGGGTTGTGGAATTGAGTGGTTATCATATTATTTGGAGGTCAATCCCTTAGTTGGAATATGCACTTAGATTACATTGGAAAAGTTAGGCTCATTCCCTCCTTTTCTTTTTCATTAATTGATTGTATTCATGCTTAATGGGTAGAACTATTGTTTTTATTGATTCTCTTTGCTTCTGATGTTGCATTTGTCTTAGATTTTGGCTCCTTTTAACCTCTATAACTTTAATTGATTACCATTGATAGGTGTCTTAGTATTTCACCTCCTTAATTATCCACTCTTATGGTTGTTTTGAGCTCTATTTTATTTGTTGAATGGTTTGATATTTTTGTTATTGAGACCTCCTGCCCTTTGTATGGCCCGATCTATGTGTCCCTTTGTTATGACTATTCTCTTTCGAACAGTGTTTTTCACTGCCTTCACTTGATAGTCATGTTGTGGTCCTTTTTAGGTTCATGCCTCACTTGAATTGGTTGGGCCTTTGTATTGGAATCCCATTGTGCCACATCTCCTCAACATCCTCTGTTCACATGTGACCTTGGCTTCTGCAGGGTGTTGTTGTGATTATTGATTTTAAACAGCCTTTGGCCCAATTTGACTTCTATTTTTCTATCTTACTTGACCCTCTTTACTTGAATTGGATTGTGGTTTGAAGCTTTATATTTTGGTGGTTGGATGTGGGTGGCATTATTTCTTCATGATTTTAGTGAATTTGTTATGTATTTCACCTCAACCCTTGTTTTGGATATTGTCACATTGCTTGGCTTAGGTAGTTTTGAGTTTCTTGTGGCATTTATAATTATGTGCATAGCATCAAACGGCCCTAGACTACTTTGTTTCCTAGTTAAAATTCATGGTTTCATCCCTTGTTGACTTGGTTTTCATGGATTGGAATGGTGTTGAAGTGCACCTAGGCCTCTATCCATTCCTCGAGAAATATTCCCATGCATTCTTTAGTCTTTGATGGTGCTTCTTCTCATAGTGCATGTGTATGTTTTGACCCATGTTGTTTGGTATGATTATAGAGCAGACATTTTTTATTGTTTATCCCACCATTAGGCATGGTTATTGTGAGTTGTTTCATGATGACTAGCATGAGCACCCTCTCTTACATGTATCCTTTGCCACCTCCTATTATTTATAATATTCTATTATTGATTTATGTGATGTTGGTTGTGCTTGGGAGGTAGAAATAATGTGTCCAATTATTGTTTTATTTGACCTTGGTTTTAATGGTTTAAGGATTATATGAGCTGCTATAGTTGCACTCAACACTTCTAGTAGTCTTTCTTTCACACAATTTAGAGTTGTATTGGTTTGGAAGTATATTCCTTTGCACAATGAATTTATTTTGATTCATTAAGAGTGCCAAAGGTGTTGGTGGTTTCAAATATTGTCTACTTATATATCGGCAAGGACCCTCCTTTTTCCCTTGTCTTTCTTTGTTTACTTAGCTTGGCAACTTCACAAATTTGTCCAATACATTATTTTTTGTCTAAGACATGTCGTTTTTTCTTCAATTCTAATTGTTGGTTTTGAGTCCATTCATAATGTGAATTTAAGTTGGAGTGATAAGGCTAACAGGTTTCACTTTGCTTGCATGTTGACTCTAAGATTAGCTTTTGGTGAAAAGGTGCCTCCAAAGGTTCAAGGAGAGGCATGAAGAATCACAATAACATAAATGGAGGAGGAGAAATAAGGTTTGATTCTTAGTTCATTTCGATGAAATTTTAGAATAATTTGTGTAGTTAGTGAAAACAAGCCATTTGCACTTGGGTGACTGACCAGATGACTAACCTCCTCTTTTTCCTTTCCCAATTAATCCTAGCTCACACTCCAACATCCAAGATATTAACTCTGACTTCTCATCGCATGCAAGTAATGAAAATGTTGCATGTTATTTTGGCCAACCATTGTCTATTGTTAATGATTATGAGTGGGAACCTATCGATCTTCCCAAGACAAATGGTTGGGGGAGAACCGATAAGACTTCTCACTTTGCTTCAAAGGTTTCTTCTTCCCTACCCAAATATGATTCTCAATGGAATCCTCCTCCTAATATTGTGATTCCTAATGCTTTCCCTTCACACAAAAAATTGAAAAGTATTTATGTAGATCCACCCATGCCTCCTCAAGGACCCTCGAAGGTACTCATTGTATCTATTTTTGCTTCCACTTATTCCATTGCTTCCCCAACCAAAATCCATGTGGAAGACTCTACTAATTTTTGCCATCATCTTCATGCTACCCCACCTTTCTAAAGGAAGATGAGGATTGAGATTGAATATTATGATTGACACATAGATGTGACCACTCACCTACAACCTACCCCCAAGAGTTCCCGACCTTACTCATCTTTCTTAGGACATGCATCATCAAGGTCCTATGATTGATTTAGTTTGATTTCTATAGCCAGTTTGATCTACACAAACAATATTATTATTGTGGATGTGATGAGACATATTATTTTTTATATGGTGAGTTGTTGATTATTTTTGGATGATGTGGATAGATGTATGTTCATTTTTTACATAATCAACATATTTGTATGTTTTTATCAACTTTTCCATAAATGATGTGTCATGGGAATTTGATGGAAATGAGGTGTTAATGATTATTTGGTGGGGCAACAATGTATGATTTGGTTATGATGGTAAACATGGCATATTCCAATGTTTCATTTTTCAAGGTATTTCTGTTTTATTAGACTCGTGCATGAAAGAGGTATTCATGAGGAGAAAATAAGAGGGATAAGGTTTTTATTAAAAAGTAGTATGTCTTCTAGGTGCATGATCATGAAATAGTCAAGATACAGTCTAAGAAATGCATTCATCATCCTCATGAATGTTGCAACAACATTGGTAAGATCGAACATCATCAACCATTCAAATAGTACTTAGCACATTTTGAAGGATGACTTCCATGTATATTTTGGCTTCATACGAACATGGTGATAATCAATCTTCGAGTCAATATTACTAAAGTATTTTTCTCCTTGAGGTCTATCTATTTATTCATATTCATAGGATAATGGATACCATTTGATCATGGTGATTTTTTTCAAAATTTTACAGTCCACACATATTCTCTATGTGCTCACCTTCTTTGGAACTAAAATAGTGGAAACTCCATAGGGTATTACATTAGGTTGAATGTGGTTGTTATCTAGCAAATCCTAAATTGGCATCTTTGTCTCCTCATTTTTCAACAAAAAAATCCTACATAATGCCTCATTTGGTAGATAACTCCTTGTTCATGTACATAATAGGGTGTTTAACTATGCACCCTATATGCATTTTGTGCATTTCCTAGAACCACCCAAATTAACATTGCAATAATTTATTCAATTTTTAGTGTTTTTTAGCTTCTCATGTTACCTTAAATATATGCATAATAAGGCCCTTGAGTCCCAACAAAACCAATTAGTGATTTTCACTCTCTCTTATTTCTTAGTTGCAAGACTAACAAAATAAATCATTCCAGGCTTTAATCAATCTATGAGATTCAATTACTGAAACATGTGCTAAAGGTGTTAGATATTTTGATGTGGCCATTAACTAAGCTTATCCATTAACTAAGGTGTTGTTGATAGCTTTCATCTCGATCCCATATCTACAAATTGAAAATAAATCCACACACATACAATGGAACACCATCAAAGTCTACTTCCTCAATATAGTCAACTAAGATG
>ML778686.1:515327-535750 GCA_009831015.1 Picea engelmannii | reverse complement strand
TTTAACATCAATTTCCTTATTCAAGTTTGTGTTGGTTGTAGATCCATGTATTTGGGATCTAGTCTCATATTGTTGTAACCACTTCCCTTCTATGAGATGTAAGTTATATGTATAAATGTAAGGAGAGATATCACATCAAGGGGGAGGAATATAGCTAGAGATAGAGAATGAAAGGACTGAGACTAACCTTCATATTTTGTACCTTGTTCTATGATGAAATAAAAGAACTAGTTTCTATGTGTATTCAGTTGTCGATCTCTTGAGATTGTAAGTGTGTGAAAGGTGTAACTATGAGTGAAGGTAGGCCCCCCTTCATCTTGGAATCATGCCTCGTTTATATTTCATTTTCGCATTTTCATTTTTGTATTTTCTTTATGCATTTTCATTTTTGTAGTTACTTTATGCATTTCCATTTTTTGTAGCAAGATAATGTTATTGACTAGTGTGAGTTCAATTGATTTGATTGAAATTTGATTTAATGTTGGTATGGTGTGAGATTTAATTTTCTGGAGGTTCATAATCTTTATGTTTTGAACAACATCAATACAAGTTATGAAAAAGAACAGAGTATTGTCTTAACAAAATAATTTTTAGAGTGGTGTTTCTACAAATACTTGTCATTTCTTCCCTATTGGTCAACCACTGTTCATTTAGAGATATGACCTGCAATAGTAGTTTTGCTTTCAAGTTGATTTCCATTGGGTATATCTCTAAAATATGTCTCTTTCTATTCAAGTTATTAAGTGAACAAAAATAGAGTATCGTCAAGTAGAGAATGTGTACGAGGCTTGCATTTCTACCTCAATGATTCACAATTAGATAAGTGACAAATTTCAGAGAGTCATGTCCTCATTTTTTAGTGTGTTTGGTGCCATTTTATTATCACAGAATACATCCTCATTTCTAAGAACAAATTCTCAAATAGATCAAATTAGTAGACTTGGAACGAAGTACCCATCACAACAGTAACCATTGGTTGCAAAAGGATTGTTGTGTATTGTGTTTTAACAATTACCAACTTGATCCTTGATCTAAGAGTCATAGTATTGAAGTGGATCAATCTTGTGATTGTTTGGATTTGTTTTCATTAACACATAGATCTTATATTAGGCTCTGATTCTGCATATACTTTTCTTGCATCTTACAAGCTTACAAGCCCCTTGGTTGACTATTTAATGTCTGGAATTTATACATATAAATATCCCCATAGGAACACAAATTGAAATTGATAAAGAAAGTTACTCATTCTTTCTTACTTTCTTGTAAAGCACATGTTTTGTTTTTCCAAGTTACAAATCCCGGTGAAAAACCCCGAGTACTTCCCCTCATTCCGAGTATGGTACCCAGGGTAAACCCTAGAATCTTCAAGGCAGTACAAGGCCAGTAAACAACATGGATTAAATCCATTACAATAATATACTCATTAAGAGCTCAACATGTCACTTGAAAGAATTAAACCAGGGTGGGGAGGATAATATTCATTCCTCCCAACCACCCAAGCTAAATCCAATTGACTTGTAAAGCACGTGTTATGCATACAAACTTTAAGATAAGAAATCAAGACATCAACCTAAACCTCTAACCTTCACTTAAATAAACATAAAGTAAAATGAATCAAACAAATATCAAAATCCATTTATATCCCTTTTGGCATGGCTAACTCCATTTGGTCCTCTGCTCAAGTTCAAACCTCCACCTCTTAATATAGTCATCAACCAAATGTTGGAGACCCATTATGTTCTCCAATGGTTACATATATTTCTCTTCTCGTATCCACTTATTTTGTGATTAGACTTCCCTTGGTCCAACCCATATCCACTTCATTAGCAATATCTTTACCTACATCCATTGTTGATATTGTTGAATTTCATCCTTTCAGGACAGACATATGTCCGGATTAGAAGAATAGTCCTTGTAGTCCATGGTGTGGCTTCCAGCATATGTTTGAACAAATATTCTTCTAAGACATATGTCTAGATTAGAAGAATGGTTCTTATATCACTATGTGGAGTAAGTGACTTATTCAACATCATGCATGATTACTCAGATAGAGTATGACTTCGAGAGATGATGTAGTTGATACTATCAGATGATATTGATAGTTATGATGGTGCTCGTGATTTAATAATGAGATAGCATGTGTGGCTATGATGATGCTACCAATTGAATGGTTTGTTTGTGCTCAAGACCATTGCATTTAATACCTCCCTAGCTAGGAGGGACTATTGATATTATGGTAGCTGCGGGAGGTATTAAACCTCCATGTGTAACACTAACAAGACTAGAATATTCTGAGAATCAAGAAGAAACCCTAAAGCATTGGACATAACCCTAGAAGACAAGTCAACTAAATAAAATAATTAATATTGAGTTTCTAGCCTCCAAAAAGAGAAGTTGGCTCGGAGAACTAAGAAAGAGCAGTATAAATACAGGATGCCAGAGCTCATTTGGACACACACAGCTCACAACTTCAGAAATTTAGTAAGTGTGCAAGTTTGGAGAGTAGTTGCAGCTGTAGCTACTACAACTTGTATTTACGGTTTTAGGCTTCGACTTTCTCTTGGTTATGGTTTGGACTTTATTCTTGGTACGATAACTCTGGAAAGTGGTGCGCTACCTTGGTTGGATATTGGATCTAGGGTTTGCTTCCATAATTATTCTTTATCAAGTTTAAGGTGCTCGGGGTGGATTCCACCTATGGTTGGGTGACAATATTGTTATATTGTCTATGGTGAAACGAGCACACCTATTTTTCTGACAAGGTCCACACTATTGTCTTTGATAATATCTTCATGTCTGCGCAAAATGAACTTGATGTTGCTCCAAGAGGGATCCATATTAAATCAAATTAAATTCCCAAGAATATCAATCCTCTCCTCCCCTAAATATACCCAGTTTCCAAGGTTGACAGAACCCATTGTGCAATGATGCTCGATATCTTTTAACAATATGCCAATTATCCACCATTCTAGATTGCTAATGGGAGAAGGGGAAGAGAAAATAGAGGACCACAACCCACAAACAAATAACCCACCTAAAGACCCATTGATTTTGATCAAAGTTAAAAGAGATTTAGGACATTGACTGACAAACCCTTTGCCTATACTGTCAACTGAATCACTTTGGGTGTTCAATTGCACCATACCACAACCCACATGTGAAACCTCTTCCATAATAAATCCAATTTATATTGTTGACTAAACCAATTGTGCAAGGATACTCTACGTCATTCAACGGTCTATCAACATCTTTACACACCAGATTGATAATGAGAGCATGAAGAAGACAAACAGGGGACCACAACCTACAAATAGAAAACCAATATAAATACCCAATTATTGTTTCTAAGTCACCAGACCACGACCCACTTTCAAAACCTCCTCTAGAAGAAAATGAAATAGCAGAAAAGCTTGACATTTCAAGATTGAGAGTCGAAAATACAAGGAATTTCAAATTAAAATGCTCTGAAGAGAGGTAAAAGGACCCGGATACCAGGTTGAACCTAGTTAGACAATAATTCAATTCTTCCATTCAAATACCTTCACCCCAATTTGAAATACCACTACGAGGACCCTCTCCAACCTTGATGTTGAACCACTCCACACTACACCTTCTAGAGACACCATTGAAGGAGAATAGAGAAACCGTATCTGTGATGCCAAAAATATATCCTTCACACACGCTGAAGTGAATTCTCCCATCAATTCCTAGGTCTTAGGAATGTGCAAGTCGTGGCCCATTCATTTCCATACTCCGCCAAAAGTTGTTGTGATTTATTGTGCACTCCATAGACTTAGGGAATGTGAAGTTTCCTTTGTCTTCCATTCAAAATAAATTCATCTTTTGCTAGTTGCAAACCCACCTTAGCCCATATATCAACCTCAAAATTTAACTCCCACTTAATGGGATACAAGCAAAACTCATTGAAATCCTTAAGAACAATGATAGAGTGATATAACACACTAGTAATAACATTACCCACAATGATGGAATTTTTAACAATAGCCCTTATCACCATCATGGAATCTCCAAGGATTGTCAACTTTCGTATTCCTATTTATTTTTCCAGTCTAATGCCTTCATACATGGCATCAACCTCTGCTTCGTTGTTTGAAACTCACCCTAATCCCCATGCAAAACAAGAAACTATGTTTCCTCTGAGATTGCATAATATCCCCCTTCACCTGTCGCCTTTGTTTCCCTTGTACAGTTAATATCCACTCCTATTGGAATTATCTATGTCCAAACCCCTTTATTATCTTGTTTTTCTCCATATATTGTGAAATATTCTAATCCTATATGGAAACTTTTGCACGGTCCACCCATATTCTACATATCAATGTCGCACTTTCTTATGCATTTCACCAATTTTGATATATGGGCATGGTAGCTATATAATATATAATAAAAAAATTAAAAAAAATTATAATTTGTTGGCACCCAAAGTTTTGGGGTAAGTTGTGTGTGTGCACAGGTCAGCAGTGCACACATCAATTTTGTACACACGTATCAGTGGCTACGCAATGGATGGAATAAGGAAAGCACGCCAATCAGATTTCTATATTGCACGCCAAAAGAGAAGAAAGATAATGCATGCATGTTGAGTCAAAATAAGATCTTTGGGAATCTTCCCAAATGATGAACCTAGACAAAACAAGAGATCATGGGGTAGATAATGGATGAGCAAGAAAGCATGTTAGGATTTTCACACTCCAAAGGGGGTTACATGGATTGCATGCGGATGGTAGAAGCATGTGGAACTGGTGATCACTAGAGCGAGTGGAGAAGAGGAGAAAGAGACAGAGCACCAAAGAAGAGAAGGATAAAGAGAATCAAAGGAACAGAAGATGGAATGAGCAGTAAGGAAAATCAAAAGAAGAGAATTTCATCTGAGTTTTTACATGAGTCATGTGTTGAACTTTGTAAATAGTTTTGTAAGAGTCTAAAATAGTCATGTTTCTAAGAGTCTGTAATGGAGTCATTCTAGTAGCATGTGTGTAGAATCTAAACAAAGGGCGCATGGCACATTGTTTACATTATTCATGGAATGAATTAGAGTGCATAGTGTTATTCTCCTTGCAATTTGAATCTATTGATGTATGCATTCCACCTATTAATGGAAATAATATAAAGTTGTAGTTTCCTTTGTCAATTGTTGTGTTTATTATGAGTTCAATGAATAAGTGTGTTAATGGTTTATGTTTTTAGTATGATAATGAATGCATAAATTTCAACTTGAGTGGCTTCCTTGTATATTTATCCCTTTATCTTCAACAAAAGACCAAATGGTCTTTGTGATTCTCATGGCATCTCGGGTGAGATATTCTTCAGTCCTTGACTGAAGATTGATATGTTGACGCCTTGGGGTTTTTTTGGTCAACTCCGGGTGAACCTTGGGTCATCAACCCCCTAATGTTAGGAAGGATGCACCTAAGTGACCCAATAAATGGTTATGTTGTCAACACCTAAAGGTTTTGTATCATATAATAAAGGGATAGAATGAGGTGGAATCCATCTCGGGAGGAAATACAAGACTAGATTACTACAAAGGAAGATGAGTTTGCTTGACAAGAAACTCAAGGTCTAATAACCAATGTGGAATGTTGGAAGGATAGGTATATTTACACTGATTTGCATGAAGTTTTAGTTGTTGAATTTCCATGTTTAATGTATGAATCATTGAAGAGGCAAACTGCTACTAACACTGCTTTGAGACACCAAGATCCACTGGTCTTGGATTAGACTACTGCCAATACATTGAAAGTATTGGATAACAAGTGGGCTCAATCAATCAACTTCTGGTTAACTTGAGTAAACAAAGGATACATTATTGAGTTTGTTGTAGAATACAATGATTCTTTCAATGAGGCTAAAAGAAAGTTTGTTGGAGGTCCTTAGAAGAGACTGCTAGAAGAAATCTCGTTGTGGATCAAGATGTTGTTTGTCAAGAAGGGATTGATGCACATGGAGCCAGATAGGATGGTTGAATAAACCCCCTAGCACTGGGAGGGGTGAAAATAAGGGGGGAAAGAGAGAGAGTAGATGGATCTGTTGAGAGGATCCATTAGTTGTTGAGAAGAGGTGAAGAAAGAATGGAACCAAAAGACAAAAGAAGAAAAAGAGGAGAAATATATGCAAGAAGAGTTGAGATAAGAAGGAAAGAAGAATAGAGGAGAAGAAAGACGTTAGCAAGGGGTGAGAGACAAGGGGTCAGACGCATAATGAAGAGGAAGGATACTACACTAGGAGGAGGTGTGGAAGAGAGTGGTATGCCAAAGAGGATCACAGATGAGGATAGGTTGTCAAAGAGGCATGGCATTAGGAGTAGGTTATCTAGAGAAGATACCAGAAGTAGTCGAATTAGGGATAGAGAAGATAAAGTCCAATCCCCTTGGCTTTTGAGAGATGTTGCAACCTCATAGGAAGATGATGCGTGGAGTAGAGGCACTGAAGTAGGTGAGGATGGTGAAGAACTCTTGTAAGAAGGGGAAGCATCTTTATCTATAATGGATGGTATTGCACAGTTTCAGGTAGGAAACTCTTTGGATTCCCTCACGAGAAATGACGAGAGAAGGTGGAGGTGCCCCCTATTTGAACCACTCCCCTATAAATTTGTAATCAAGAGGAAAGAATAATAGACATTACAACAATAGGAGTTGAAGAAGAAAGAAGAGAAGTTTCGAGTGAATAATAAGATGAAGTCAACAATACTTCACAAGGAAGGGTATCAATACCCGGATCACCAATAGTGAGTAGTTTGTCGAGAGGACATAGGATTGAGGATGGAGAATCAAGATACAAAATTGAGGCTACCTTTGTTCGATGGGATGGGTAAGGACGATGCAAAGTAGCAATGGTTCACATGTGAAGAAATATGGTATGTGAAGAGGAGCATGGATGAAGCATTAGATATTTCACAATTGGAGACCACTTTCAGAGATAGATCTCTCACATGGCGCATGAAGTACAGGGAAATAGTGTCAGCGGGATAGATGAGGTCCCTGACATAAATTAAGAGATATCTTCTTAAGGACTTTTAAAATCCTAAGTCATAATCATAGTTCATTACTAAGATCAAAGAAATCAAGCAACAAACTAGAGAGACCATGTGGGATTATGACCAGTAGTTCAATATATTGTTAGATTGGCTGACATTCCAAATCCAATATGTTCAACATAGGGAGTGGTTCATTATAGAAATGCTTCTCTATATCAGAGTTTTTCTCACCCAGCAGAAGGTGAGTACCCAAGAAGAGATGATGGAGACTGCGATGCACCTAGAGGCCACACCAGGAGGTGGAGATACATCAGCAGGATTGGCGTAGGTGCAGTCCGTGTTGGAAAATTTGAAAATGCAATTACAGGATATGGAAAAGACAAAGGTGGTGTGTGGGAACATGTGGTGTACCATGTGTTGGTTAAAAGGTCACCACGGGGATGAATGTCCCATGTTGGGAAATTATTTGGTAACGAGTGCACTGAATACATTTCTGACTAGGCCTCAAACTGAGTGGTGCGATATTTACAGATAGTGGGGACATATCCCACCCTACTGCCCAACACTAGATAAATACTAGAAGACTCGACATACTCCATTTTATGATTTCTGTAAATACATGGGGTATAATGTGAACAATTGTCAATCACTTCAGTTGATGTAGGACCACATCCATGATGCATTTTGGGTTCAAGAAGAGAAAAAAGGTGGTGACCACAAAGGCGCAGAAAGAGGAGGATACTAAGGATGTACAAGAGGTGCATATGGACGGGACCAAGGTCGAGGAGGTGGAGGAAGACCAACCACATGTTTCAATTATGGTGATATAAGCCATGTGTCAAGATTTTGTACCAAACCATGTGCTCTTTGTGGGTACTACTATAGTATTGAGCATGCCACAAAGGATTGTCCTAACTTAATGAAGAAATGGAAGAGAAGAAGGCACACTACAACATGGCGACTAAAGAACCATGCGGGAACCAAAAGAAGGATGAGGAACTTGATGTGTGGTTGATAATCCGAGACGGAGCCAAAACAGGAATTGACTTGGAGCATGGATAAATCTTGGGCTAAATAATGGAAGGGAAGATCAGGAGGGCAATGCAAGATCCTTCTAAATTTGATGTTGCATCATAGAAACAGTTTTGGCATGATGCACAAAGGCTCTACAAGAATAAATATCATGTGAAGAGATACAAAGCGTGAAAAAAAGGTTGTTAGAGGAAGCTCGGGTATGCAAGGAGATATAATGTTCCACATAGAGATCACTAGAATAAGCCTATGCCCGTGAAGAATTACAACGCGCCACACAAAATTCTTAGGAGACAACTCATGTCCATGAGAATATATAGTATGCGACACAGAGGTCATTGGAAGAATCATGTAGGCAATAAGAAGCATGATGGGCCAAGAAAAAGGAAATAGAAAAGCATGTGCATGAAGAGTTGAGGCGCATTGGGTGAGGAGAGGCACTGTGTGACATTGGTTGTGAGGAGAAAGAAGGAGACCAAGTAAGTAACTTTTTGTGTCGTTGTTTAAAGTTGTTAAGTGACCCTAATGTTGCAATAAAGTTTATGCACATGTTAACAATCTATATGGGGGAAGAAGGAACCTTTGTAGCTATCTGTCCCCCTACCAAAAATGGATGTGTACTAGGTCAGTAAGCAGAAGCAAACAGGAAGAGAGTTCAAGATGATCGTTGAGCTTGGAAGCTATGAGATGGATGGAATCATGTTGGATCTGGGATCCAATGTGAATATCCTACCAAACAAATCATTGGATTTTATGGGTAGACCAAACCTGGTATGGTCCCCCATTCAAATTAGGCCAGTGAATCAATACAGAATCTATACTGGAGGTCAGTTGGAATAGGTTGAAGTGAACATTGAAGGGGTGAAAACTAAGGCATATTTGGAGGTGATTGAGATTATGGATGATTTAGATCCATACCTTGCACTAGTTGGTATTGATTTGGATTTTGACAACAATTTCGTGTTGAACTTGAAGAAAAGGTAGATGGCATTCGATACATACACTTTGCACTTGATTGCACCATTAGATCCCAATGAAGGAGATGGATACAACGATCCTGTGAATGAGGATGCAGAAATCTCCATTATTGAAAACATATATCAAATCCTAGGGCGTTGATAAGTTAGAGAAATGTGAATTCCTATGACAGCAATTCAGAAGATGCTATGGAGAGGTGGAAGAATAAGCTATATGAAATCTCTACTTAGAGGTGTGTGTGAATTACCATCGTGGCGTGGGAGGATGAATTCAGATCATATCAATTTGATGGGATGGATCTAGTGGAAACAGTCATCGCCTGAATGCAGTGTGTTCCCTTACTCCACAGAGTACATGCCCTCAACACAATGTTAGTGGGTATACTCACGCAATGGTGGATGAAGCATCAAGAAAATCTCTGTGAATGGGAATATGTAGTGGACTCAATGAAGGAAATTTTCAAGCTAGGGGTTGATATCCAAAAATATATGTGTTCCTATGAAAGGCATTGGTTGGCTAAGAAGCATCCGAGTGTGCAAAGGATTCAACCAAAAACTAAGCGCGTTGTGACAATAGGAAGCTTTGTCCTTATTGTTCCTTCACCTACCATCACACCAATGGAAGGGCAGCATAAGCCTGAGGTTGAACCCAATGCAGAAGAAGGTGGCTAGTAGATTCCCTCTGGGTTAACCATGACTACTGAAGATCCTCCATGGCGAAGACCAAGAAACTAGATCCGAGTGAAGAAGCGTCGTGACCTTCCAGGGGTCGACCCGGTGGGTTAAAACAGTTAGGGTATTGATGCAAGGGTGTGCAAGAATCATGTGTGGCACCCCCAAAGAATAAGATTTCACACATGTGTAGAGTGGTCAATATCGCATTAAAGATTAGGCAACATAGACATATTAGTGTAATAATGGAATATGTGACAAGGAATATTATCACAAAGATTGAATTCATTTTAGGAAAAATCAAGACATAAATGCCCTCGTCCATGAAGGGATTTTGCCAATTTGTAAAGCATGGAACCTTAATTATGGGGTTGGTTGAAAAGATGGCACAAGGGGTGCGTAGATATGACATGGAATGTCTAGGTAAATTCAACATAAGTAATTAAAGTAGTTAACGATCGACTTACAGCATGGACCTAGCAGTAACTACAACCTAAGAAGGGAAGGTGGCCTCACAACATGTGTCATTTATATATTAAGATACATCCAGGATGACTGATTGTTTTGGAAAAATGACACCTCAGGAATATTTATTTTGGAGTCTATTTATCTCCCTGTACCTATTTTATGAGGTTCCCATTGTTCATATAAGAAACTGGAAAGAGATCGGGAGAAACGCCTATGAGAGAAGTTCACATCTGCGCACTAGTTAAGTTCTACCATGCCATTAAGTCTCCTAGTGGTTTTAGTTCCTCTCGCGCATCTCTAAAACACTTGGTTGTTTCCAAAAATAATGGATACCCCAAGAAAACCCCACATATGACATAAGTCCAAGCCGACAAAAGAGTAATCAGTACCAGAACCAACAATATCAGATGGAGTAAGTTTCAAGGGGCCAAATGTTGGAAAAGTTCCAGTATTACGATGTACCAACCACAATGTTCATGACCCAACCTAGTTTCCATAACTACAATTTGATAAGTATGCATATGTTTTCTAGTGAGCCGAAGACACAGAAAATATAGCTACCTAGAAATGGGCAAGAACTATTCAGTAATCAGGTATTATCACTTTGCTCGATTGCCTACATTTCGGTCAGGCCCCTGAAGTTCAAGCTTGTGTTTAGTTATTACTTAGTAGGTTGCATGGTGGATTTCTATAGCTTGATAATTCCTACCTAGTAGACCATAATACAATGCACTGAGTCTCAAGTCTCTCGATATCCAACGAACATCCTACCAATGACATCAAGGAAAAAGACCAATCTCAAGAGGAGGTCTACACCATTTTTGGGACACGCAGAGGGAAGCTCAGGGTTGTGATTCTTGAGATCAATAATGAGATAGTCAGGTTTGTGAAAAAACTACTTTCCTGCAAGCTCCTGCGAAAATGATGGAGATATGAATGCTCCCTCTGTGTCATGCTCACTGTCGAAAGATGTGTTAGGGGTGTCCAAATGGCATGGGCTCGATACATATTGAACTTGTTTGTGGATGATTGTCTTGATGCATGGGATGCAGACAAGGAGTTTCACTATAATTGGTTGATTGTGTTACTTGGAATGGTCCTATTGAAGTTGCCACCAAACCACGAATAGAATGCAGAAGGGGAACCATTGTTTGTTACTCCCATATTCTTAATTCTCCAGTAGATGGTCACCATATGTTCTCTATATATGGAACACTCATCATTGTAATAACATATCGAATATGTTAACACTTGGTATTTTCTTTGGGTTGTATCAAAGAAACCCCAAGGTAACTATTTCAACATGCTTTAGATTGTATTTTTGACCTATACAATCAGAGAGGGATCTCTCAAAAATCAAAAGTCTTTCACACTCAAGAAATCTTCAACAATAACACTCAGAGGTTGGATTCTGATATAAGATAGGTTTTTTTTTGTTTTAAAGAGATGGTAGGACAAGAAAGAGAGAAAGTACCATTGGGTAATGGATTCAACCCCTGAAAACGAATGAAAACAATGACTGGTAGGTAGAACTTTCCAGAGGAACAAAGGCTAAATTAGGTGATGAACTTTCAATTTTGAGTTTGGTTGTGTAGGTTGGAAGAGGAAAAAAAACATATAACAAAATCAGAGCATCATCAAAGATGAATTTTGACCTAGTTAAGAAGAGAAACAAAGTTTAAATCACTTGAGTCTAAAGCACCATTAGATGAATTCTAGACCCTTTAATTATCCAATTTAAAAAGAATAAAATGAATATGAAAGTAAGGACACAAGAAGTACATACAAAGATAAGAGTACAGACTTCAGACCACCACCATTAGAATCTTTTTCATAAAAAGTTTAGGACTTTTGCATTTGTATTTCGTTCAGATTCAGAGAATATTACAATAAGGATCAAAATGACTATACTTTCTGCCAACCTCACCCCCTCCTTTGCACCTTAAAAGTGCTCAAATATATAGATAAATATCATATTCTAGCCTAAGGAGGTTGAAATCCATCTTTTCCAAAAATAGAGAGTTGTTACAATAGCTTAGGAAAGAATATCCAAATATTTGTTCATATCCTACTGTCTAGGGTTTAATTTTTGACCAACTAAAAATGTGCCAACTGAAGAGAAAATCATGGGATATAATAGGAGAGTGTCCAAGCTTCAATATCCATATCAATTTTGGATCCACCTTGCTAATTTGGAGGACCATCAAGTCGAATTTCAAAGATTCTAGAACTCTGTCAGCATATCTGGATTGGCAAAATTCTGTAAAATAAGCCTTAAAGATAATTTCATATCTTCCAAATAATAACACATGTGTAAAAAATAAAAGAGGTTTTTGTTATTGGTTCCTTTATTGACAAAAACCTCTTTTTTTTTCAAAAATTCTTCTATATATCCTTGGAATATGTGCCCAAAGGTGATGACTAAAACAGGAAAACATTAAATGCTAAAATCTGGGAAAATGCATCATAAGGATTCATTTGAATCTCTCAAACTATGAAACCTGTGTAAAAAGTAAGAGAAACGTTTTTTATTCAGCTCATGCTTGAAAAAAACCTCTCTAGGATTTTCCAAAATCCTCTCCAGTTGTTTGGAATTTGATCTTGAAGTTGACTTCAAAAACAGTCATTCCCAGAACTTGCATAGCAAACTCCATTTTGTTGTAATTCGTGTAGATCCAGGTGGCAGCAAGTGACTAGGGACATGTGTTTTCCTCAAAACTCATTTTCCATTCACCTCATATTGTCCTTTTTAATCATGTGAGTCTACAGCATTTGCGTAGCGATAACTTGCTATGCAAGTGTTGTGTATGACAGTTTACCAGTCAAAACAACAATTGTGCTCGGGAAATGTTTTATGTTGTCACCCTTGTAAAAACCTTTCTCCAACATCAAATGAATGCTTCCCAAAGATTCTATGACATAAAAAAAAAACTATGGATGACCTCATACCCAAAAGGACAAAACTGTAAGGCTTCCTCACTCATATTTTTGCAATTTCAGCAAGAAGGTTAGTTTATCTTTACCTTCTTTATCAATTTTCACTTTCAGCCTTAAAGCCATGTTTGTCTTTCTTAATGATAGACTCTGCCTCTTTAAATTCTGGATTTTCTTGGATAAACATGTGTTTTTATTTGAAAGGTAAACTTTCAAAACTATTAAAAGTAGATGGGTCTTCGAAACTTAGCAGGTCAGCTTGCGGAGAAAACTAACAGAGCTAGGGTTTGGCTTGAATAGGTGAAACAAGCCTTTGTTATATGAGAGGTGAACTTATTCAGGGGATAAGATAGGATAAACAATGGGCTCGAAAAAAAAATTCACATTGACAAAGCGAACAAGGGATACGTAGCAAAAAATAGAGCAACGGGCTTTTTGTAGCGAATGATACCACACAGGGTTTGTGTAGTGAGGGAAATATGCACATTGTTTTTGTAGAAGAGAGCTTTGAAGCTAGCTTGGGATATTATGGCTTATGCACAGGTCGTAAATGCAAATGCAAATAGACAAAAGGTGGAAAATATGCATGTATGAGTGTATAAGGAGCAGATTTGAAAAAGGAAATTACTTTTCCTTAGATGACAAGACCTCTTAAGCCAATTCAAAGAACTTGTGCAGTGAATTTTCATAGTGCACACATGTTTGGAGTTTTCCAACAGTACAAATGACATGGAGTTTAATCATTTTCCCTTTCCTGACCTCATCAGGTGTGATGATGAACCATGAGACCTCTTTGCACATGACTTTCATCCCTAGCCTATGACTCAACTTTGACACATAATTTCCCATTTTGTGACATGATATTAAACTAGGAAGATAAGGACCTTTACAAATATTTCAACATGATGGACTCTTATACCCCTTGATGGTGTATTATGAGATAGAAAAAACACCCTTTGACTAAAAATTATGACTTAACTCTCTATTTACATGCATATAACGCTTTATTTGATCAATCACTTCATGAACAGAACACACTTACTATGGCTCATTTAGGAATGTCTTGGTATTCCTAAGACCAATACATGACTGTGAAAACTCAGAAAAAACCTTTAACCCTACACCAAAAACGAAGATTCTAACATTTGGCTCCAATGGGGATGTTATACTCCATGTGAGGTAGAAAAGAACAACAGACCATGTGCCTAACCATTGGGTTGTTCCCAAACCACATCTAAAACTTGCAAATTGATGCTAAAAACCACACACTGCTCACTGCAAACTGGAAATTGTACACTGCTGAAACTGAAACTAAAAAATGTTTCAAACTAAAGCCGAAATACGCTCAATTTTGTGAGCTTATTCAGGAACACAACTACATTAATATGTTGAAAACAACTGCATAATCATGTGAAATGAAACTTCTAATGTAACCAGGCAAGTGTCTTGTCCATTGGATGAATTTTTTGCTTGTGTTTCCTTAGGGGAAAAATAGAAAACCTGCTTATTGGAAACTCATTGACAAACTTGAAAACAATTTCGATATTTACAAAATCTAAAAAATTGGGCCCACTTAATGACTCCAACAAGACTGCAAAAGGATCCTTATAGGAAAGCAAACTGACTTCATGGCATTGCACAAAATTGTCATCTTGTATCAGCCCTCCAAACGCATTCCTATTTCCATGCATTTCAACCTGATGGCTATCATGAAAGGGATGGAAATTTTGATTAAATTACTGCAATGAAACCCAATACTAGCTGACCATCATCTTCATTTCCAGGTGTACAACTAATCAAAGACTGAAAACTTTGACTACAGAAACCATCCAAATAACCAGCTACTAGATCATTAAAAATCTAAGAAAGTTGTTGTTGATTTATACTATTATCAGCTTGCTCCAATAAGTCTATATGACTTTGCATTAGTTCATACTCCTTTGCTTTATCAATGATCTTGAAATCTTCACTCAACAATTTAAATGAAGCAAAGCTTAAAGGCAGAGAATTTTCATCAGCAAACTCATTATTTTCCTCATGTTTGTCATCGTTGTCATACTGAAATATGCAGGTTGATTGTCTTCATCTGATTGTTGAACATAATCATTTCCTAATGTAGCAGGTTTCTCTAGAGAGTCAATATCATCATCATCATCATATTCATCATATTTAGGTAGCTCAAAAAACTCTGCAATGTCATCAAACATGAAATTGGGACAGCAGCTTGCCCTTCAACAACCTGATCTAAAGACTCACTCTTGTGACATTCTTCACTAAAAATTTCAAAAAAATTCATGGCGTAATCAACTCTATACTCATGATGAAAAGGATCAAAATTCAAATCAGAAGCAAAACAATTTGGGACAACAACTTCTTCTTCAATAGGTGGAATATAATCTTTTGCAAAAACATCAGCATTAAAAACTTCAAGAGAATGCATGATATTATTAACCCTCTGCTCAAAATCTAAATCAACTGCTTTTTGTTCATGTTCACTCTCATATTCTTCAAAATCCAACTCTTTGTCCTCAATCTGATCTGGAAGCTTTCCACAAGCTTGAAGGTTATCTTCCAATTCCTATGCATCAAGAAACATCTGCTACAAGGACATAGACTTCCTTTCCATGAGAAGAAAGGACAGATCTGGATGAAAATATGTTACATAACACAACATAGCAGTAGCTTCCGGGGGTTGAATTCCTTTAGGAATCTTGTAATACAAACCAGAAAACCTTATGTTGAACATAGAGACCGTTTCATTGCTCTGTCTCTTCATGGAACAAAACTCAGAAAGGTTATGATCCAATGATTTTCTCTCAGCCCAAAATTTCATAAAAAAAAAAATCATTTCCTCCCATGAGCTGATAGATTTAGGTTGTAAATGTATAAACCAGTCTTTGGCATCCCCTTGGAGTGACTGAGAAAAGGCTCTCATACAAATATAATTATCTTGAATCTCAAAAAGTTCTATGAAATGTTCAAAGTCTTCAATATGTTTTTGAGTTGTAGGGTTACCAGGTTCCCCATCAAACATAGGCAAGGATTTATAATGCTTTGCAGGAAAATCATGAAGTATTGAAGGAAATTTCAAAGGTGTATATCTCTGTTGAATGTTGGAAGGTGTGGGATTAGGTACAAGAAAAAATACATCGATTTTGATCACATGAGGCTCGGCAACTTGGCTATGGTCATCACATGGCTCAGATGGAAGATTTTGATCAAAATCAGTGGTACAATGAGGAGATATATGTACAACTTTAAGAGAAGGATATACAAGTGTAGGATTCTCATGATCATCATTTGAATGCAGCAGGTAAAGAAAAAATTTGCTTAGCATGTTTAGGAGAAAAAAATAACAAAAAATATTATGTCTTGGAGAAAACTCAACTTTAGGTACTTGTTTTTTCCCATGATGTTCTTTCATATTTTTATCGTGCAATTTGTACTTGCCCAAAAGCCAAAGTCAAGTGAACAATAAATTGGCGTAAGAGAAGGTTATCCTATCACTTTCACCTAAATAAGACACCTCTTTCTCTTTAGGGGTAGTAGCCCAGGGGAGACGTCCCCGGCGACCTGGGGATTTGAGAAGGCAAAGGTAATAGTATCAAGATAGTTCTTCCCCTATCACAAGTCACTCTGATCAGAAATTCGCAAATTTTTTAACAAGATGGAGCAAAGATTTGCTAAAGTGTACCTGCCCAGAACAAGACAACAAGAAAACACTATTTGCAAGTACCAATTGATATTAGTGCTTCATAAAACCTTGGACTTTGAATAAAAGAAATAAGTTGATATAAAAGATGAAGAAATAGCAATATTTATAATAGCAATATATATCTAATGATAGCTTCACAATTATTCCTTAAACAAGCTTCATATGACCAAAAATAATAACCTAAAATTGGCAATATGATGGTATTTGTCAGAAGCAAAGAAGGCGATGTAAAATCAGCTCTAACACTTGCTTTTAGAAGCTTTTACTATTTTCATATATGGTTGTAGCTTTCTCTTGTAACAGCAGCAAGATAGTTAGTAAGTTAGTCTAATCTAAGGTAGATGGTTTAAAGGTTGTTTTCATCAATCAATTAAATGTAAGGTATGAACTAGAGCCTTTATGGTAAATGGAGTCACTTTTGCAGCAGAAATCTTATGGGAAACAAATGATAATAAGCGAACTAAAGACAAGAGGGAGGATGGTTGAAGTGTTAGTATCCTAAGGCCTCAATCATCTAAAACCCTAGAAGGAAAACGACCACTAGGAAGTAGGTAACCCTAGGCCCTAGCGGTTTTCCTTATTCTTTAGGTCAAGCTTGAGACAAATAAATGCTTAATGAAGCAAAGTACTAGAGTGCTACTAAGGTAGGGCTCTAGCATATGCTTCAGTGAAGATGTTTTCTAGCAAAATCAAGTAGGTGGATAGCTATTGAGAGAAGGACAATAACATGTGCTTTTATCCTAGGGTTTCATACTTGCAATCTCATAATCTTAATAAATGCAAAGTAAAAGATACCATAACCATTCAAAGAAAGAATAATTTCAGATTTTCACTTACATTCACTAAGAATAATCTAGTTACAAGCCCTAGTTGAAGACTTTCCACCATGAAAATGCCAAAAATCACCAATTAAAGTTCCCTCCAAGAGTTGTGCACCACTCAGTTCATATAATAAGCCTTAAAAGAGGCAAAATTTCAGACCTCACACTTGTGTGAGTGAAATATGATGAAAAATACAAGGGATTTTTCCCTTATTTATACAATTCAAATGACCTTTAATTACAATTTAGGTCAAAAAAGGACGACATGGCCAATTACATCAAAAATCCAATTTTTTACATAAAATTAACAAATTAAACCCTAAAATGTGCAGAAGAGGTGATGTCATGCCCTCCTAGGGTGACGTTGGGCCTCATAAGTGAGACGTTAGCCTCCATGAGCAAAATGTTAAGCCTTCCAAGGCCTCTGGATCATGCCACTTGGCACACAACTGCCTCCATCATGTTCACCTAACGTTGGGTGACGTCAAGGGTCACAAGGGTGACATCATGAGCCTCTCAATGCCAACGTTCAGGGGGGAAGGAAAGACCCCCCTGTGTCCAGGCCTTCCAAGGTGCCTCTGGTGGAATTTCCTTCTTTTTATCTGGTGCAAGCCTCTAGTATATGTCTACCCCTGGTTGGGGTCTTAGCATCCATCTGGTGGGATTTTATCCCTATGGAGGTCCAAGCTAATCATCTCCCCATATGTACCTATTCGTCGGGCATGGTCCTGCAGCGACAACAAGTACGCCCTCCATGGGATCATAAGTCACAGGGATCATAGCAATGTCGATCACATCTAATAATCAAGTTACCCAAACATGTGCATAAAACCCCCCTTTTCCCAAGCAAGTGCTCAAAGACATTATGTTATTCTACAAGCCAATTTTGGAGAGGGTTCCAGGACATCCTATTGGGCTAATTATCATTAGGTGTGGGGTGTTTCTAGGTGAAGACCAATCTAGGTCATGTAAGTGCATGAGATGGTGTGGGGATGTTTGGGCAAGGGGTGTAGTGATGACAGGGAAATGTAGGTCTTACCTATGGGTGCCTCTAAAGAGGGTGAGTTGGACCTTGTCATAGATGCAATTGTTTCCTATCCCATTCAATGCCTTTTTACTCTTTGTCTTATTGTTTTTTATTTCAAGAGAATAGTTGGGGGACACTTCCCTGGCGTGATGACCAGTGGTGACAATGTTACATACAAGCATTTCACGGAGATGATAAGGATGCCTCGTGATGAGACCCCCTTTATCTTGGCTATGTCACCAATAGCCACTACCCTGGCATGGTGACCAGATGAATAGTAGTGTCATACTGCTACATGTCCATGGACCTAATAGGTTGGCTCGTGATGAGACCCCCTATCTACCAACTAGGTCTTGAGTATTATCTTTTTATGGGTCCCCCCTTTTCTTGTTGAGAAGCCTTTTATTGCTTTCTCAGGGATCCCTGGGTGAAGCATCTCAAGGTTTTATCTTTTTCTTTTACCTTTTTCCAGCTACTTTTACCCTCTGGGCCTTTATCCCCTTCTTCCCACAAGGCAAGGTACAACCCTTACTAGCTTGGAAAACCCAATGCACGAACCAATGTAGGGGATAGATGAGAGAGAAGATGGTGAAAAGTGATAAGTATGGAAGGAATGGATGATGACATTTCATAAACCCACCCAGTGGCATCTCACTTCTAAGGGAAACAACTTTCTATGGAATTATGTCATCCCCCCTACGTATGGACAAGTTAAAAGGCATAATTTCCAAGAAAATGACATGAAGCAAAAGAGAATTAAATGCACATATTCAAATGCTTTGAGAATCAAAGTGACACATACCATGATACCCGGACTCATTACCTCATGGAGAAAGACCCACTGCTACTTCAGAACCATGCCGATGGGATGGATGTTGTTGTTGTTGAAAGAATGGAGGCGCTGAAGAAGAAAGGATGGACCCTCCAAGGCCAAGATCAAGTCAATATGGCTCTTGGTAGTCCATGTTTAGGACCTGTGGGCCTCGAGACATAATCTCCTTAGTTATCCCTAGGATAGGGGATAACATATGGCTCCAACTTGGGGACATGTTCTCATCGTAGAGCGCATGAGAACCTCAGCATCTCTGGTATGACCTGTGACCTGCTAGATCTCAAAAGAAGAGATCAGTAATCATTTGGGGTGGTGATATCACCCCTGACTCATATATGATAAAGTGAAATACAAGTAAGCAATCATATATACAAATGGAAATACAAATACTCTACCATGAACTATAGATGGTATATACAATGAATGCAAATGCCTACCTACTTACCTCTTCTTACATGTTGGTTGAATGCTAGGTGTAGTCAAATAGCCAGTGAAACCATCCTAGCAATGTCTCATAATACATGCCTCTGTGCTTCATCATAAACCAAAACAATGATAAGTCAAGCAAAAATAACATGAGTTAGAGAATGTATTGTATCATAGGAAATCGTAAGTTCTAGCTCATGGAGGCGAGAGGGAGGGAAACAATCATGTCAATTCACTCCTTTAGGAAAGTGCTCAATCCATCTCAGAAAGGAATCGTGAAAAAACAAAGGTTCAATAGACTGACTCAAAGAGTCTGAAGGTTGGATACCTTGGATGTCTTCACAATATAAGGTCTTGGAAGGAAACAGCAAGAACCTAGGGGATGACTGACAAATTTTTAAGGGAAGGATGAAAGATTGAGATAACAAACTTCTTCTTAAGGTATTCAACCTACCCTTGAATTCTAAAAGCAAACTTTGCCTCAGAGAAAAATTAAGACAAAGGGCATGCTTCCAAACTACA
>ML778686.1:462778-489693 GCA_009831015.1 Picea engelmannii | reverse complement strand
ATGTCTGTGATGTTCTCTTGGGCCAACCATATATGTGGAAACACCATGCTATCTATGAGTCTCGACCCCGTAGTGTCATTGTTACTCTGGGGGGTCATCTCTATAGGATACCAGAGGTAGTTCCAACTACTGCCCCACCTAAACAGTGCCACAAGGTAGTATATCATACTACAAAATTCATCTTCTCCACAATCTGTTCAAAAGGGGAACAAAAGGATACTGCAACCACTACAGCCTCGACCCAAGCACCTTCTATCCACCAGAAGCAGGTCGACAAGGTTGCAGCAAAGCACGAAGATTCCTTCTACACACAATCATCTTAAATAGCCAGACTGGTTAAAAAGGTCCAAACCTTCCAGCCAGAGGTTTGTGATAGTCTTCAACAAGCTAAGCAACGACACATCTCCAGCAAGGCAAGCAGATCACCAAGATTCAGATTCAACAATCGCTTTCCCCTCTCCCCCGGGAACTCAACACAATGGAGACCATTGCTTCCTAAGGAGGGAGGATTGATCCAGGTGGATATCGGTGGCCGCCCACCTTCTCCAACTGGCACAAAACATGTTTCTGGCAATTTTGGTAATTTACTATTTTTAGCAGTTTTTTCGGGTCTTGAACTTCCGGGGCCATTTTGAGGCCCTAAACAATGTTTTTTTTGGGTATGTTGCTATCGCAAAATAGTATCGACGATGCTATTTTGTCTCGAGCGTTGTATTTCTCGGATATATCTTTCCAATGAGCTATCATACGCCTAAAACGGAGATCGTATGCAAAAGTTACGACCCTAGGAAGTTGATGCACCAACTTACCCAAACGGGGCCCACATGACTTTTGGTGCTTCATCTCCCAGGGTTAGGTTTTTGGATGTCTAGGGTTTTTGGCATTCCTTATTATTGTAAAAAGGCCTTCAGAGCCTCATTGTAATCATCTTCTCACAGATGCGAGTAGCCATCACATCTCTTCTCAGAGATAAGCTACCACCATTCTAGCGAGTCTTTCACTCTGTATTTTTACAGTCTCTGTACATTTCTTTGATTAATAGAAATCGTGTATTACTGTATATCTGTGTTTATGGTTGCATCTCTGATACATTTCTGTTATATTATTGAATATCTGCAATATCCTTGTGCATTTCTTTATTATATCTCTGCTCTCATTTCGTGCCGAAAATAATCAGGATCAAACATAGAGGTGACAACAATGGCTAGAAGGGCACTAATACAAAATGAAAAGAGTCAAGTTCCTAGTTACTAAAACTCCATAATGAAATAATGTGCATGCAAAGGAGGAGGAAAGGTCATTTAGATGACCTTAGTCATTAGATTACCAATGGAACAAATTAACCAAATCACACCTACTTCCCCTATGCTACATTAAAATCTAAAATGAAAATTGAGTATGGGAGGACAAGTGGATAGTGGTGGAGCCAACTTTTGCACACCTCAACCATATTATCCCCACCAATGGACAATACCATCCAAATCACACAAACCCCAACTATGCTACATTAAAATCCAAATGAGAACCAAGTATTGGAGGACATGTTGGTGAAGCCAATTAAGTGTACAATGAATCCCAATGTTGCCATTGTTGGGAATGTGTTATATTATTTGCAAGATTGGTCCCATGTACTGTACACTGATATGGGAGCAATAGGGGGACCCCCTGTAAGGGGGTTCGGGTGCAGTAGCCCCCAATTTTTTTGGTAGTTTTTTGCATCCTTTTTTTGCGGTGTTTCGACACAAGGTTTTTGCCAATGGTTTTCTAATTCTAGTTAAGGAACTAGGTTTGTTGACTAATATGTATATTGTATTATAAACAATGAAGAAAATGATGAATAAAATATTAGAGGTGCGACTCTAAACAAGTTGTTGGTTTTCTCGGTTTGGATTTCCATGGTAAAAATCTCCGTGTAATGTGTGTGTGTGTGTGCCATTGTATATTTTCTATTTTATTAAGAATCTATTTGCAGTGATTAATTGTACAAGGTAAAAATCTACATTTGGCATCAAATCTGTTATTGGCTTTAGGGGGATTCCTTTGTGGCTAAGGGTTTGGCTCGGGTTTGGCCCAGGTTTGTGATAAGCCTTGTTACAGTGGGAGATCTGTGATATTGATTCTTCAAGTGAAAATAAATGACAAGTAGTTCAAAGATAGATATTGAGAAATTTAATGGGAAATGTTTTGAGTTGTGGAAGCTCAATATGGAAGATCTATTGGTGGAAAAAGATTAGTGGATCACTGTGGATCCATGTATTTCACCTACAGGAACGTCAGTAGAAGACTAGAAAAATTTGGATCAAAAGGCAAAGAGAAAAATCCGATTGTGTCTCTCAGATTCAATATTATTGAATGTGCCAGGGGATGCTACAACCACAAAATTATGGGATAAGTTAGGATATTTGTATTAGTCAAAGTCCTTGGTAAATAAACTGTTCCTGCGGAAGAAGCTGTACAACCCAAGGATGAAAGATGGAGTCTCGGTGACAGAGCATCTGAACGTCTTCAATATTGTGGTAATTCAACTATTATATGCTGATATTAAGATTTCTAATGAATATAAGTGTATCTGTTTATTGTGCTCTTTACCAGACTCATAGGATAGTCTGGTTGTGGCCATAGGTAGTAATACAACTACTTTAAGTTTCGATGATGTGGTCTCATCATTGTTGTCGAAGGAGATGAGACAGAAGAGCATGGAAGGACATAACACATATGCATTATTTGCATCTAAATCTAAGGGGAGATCTAAATCTCTCAAAAAATTTGTAAAGGTATGCTGGAGATGTGGAAAATAAGGGCACTACAAGAAGAAATCTAGATGCAAAAGTGTTGAGAGAGGAAATGGATCTGAAGATGCTCCTTCTAAACAAGAAAAAACATCCATAGAAGAAGGAGGATATGTGTAATTAGCTTCTTCAAGAACATATGTAGATCATGAGGCATGGCTAGTTAACTCAGGTGAATACTTTCACGTTACTCCTCACATGAAGTGATTTCGCAAGTATGAAAGGTATGATGGAGGTGATGTTTTCCTAGGTGATGTCTCGACAACCAAAATAATAGGATGCATAAAATTCAAGTTGAAGCTCATGGATGGAAGGATTAGAACACTCCTTGGTGTTCTGCACATCCCAGGATTGGCTAGAAATTTGATTTCTATAAGAAAAATGGACGATGCAGAGGTAAAATAAGTGTTTGAGAAAGAAACTTGTAGGATGGTTCGAAGAGAAATGGTGTTGTTGAAAGAAGTTCAATTTCAAACTCTGTATAAGCTACACAGAATCACTATTAGTGATGGGTGTAATAGTTCCATTGTTCCTGCGATTGGAGCTGAAGAAGAAAAAAATCCTATGGTCTCTGGAGATAAGGCTATGTTGTGGTATCAAAGATTGGGGCATATTGGAGAGAAGGGCCTTCAACTACTACATGATAAAGGATTGGTTGAAGGTATGTCTAACTACTCTCTGGATTTTGAGTTTTGTGAACATTGTGTATATGGGAAGAAAAATCGGGTAAGATTCCCCTCTGGTGCAACAAGGGAAGAGGGAATTTTATAGTTGGTGCACAATGATGTGTTTGGACTTGTGTCGTTTCAATAACTAGGAAAATGTGTGTACTATGTCTCATTTATAGATGATTTCTTGAGGAATACATGGACATATTTCCTCAGGAAGAAATGTGGAAGAAATTTGAAGTCTTTGACAAGTTTAAAGAGTTTAAGGATCTTGTGGAGAATCAACAGAGAAAATAATTAAGGTGCCGAGGAAAAATAATGGTGGAGAGTTATGCGGAAATGAATTCGAAGAATTTTGTAAGAAGTACGATATAGTAAGGCATAAGACTACACTATATACACCTCAACAGAATGGAGTTGCAAAAAGGATGAACAAGACATCGATGGAAAAAGTAAGGTGCATGCTCAATGGTGTCGTGTTAGGATAGGATTTCTGGGCAGAGGTAGTGGGTATTGTATGTTACCCGGTCAATCAATCACCCTCATCAGTGTTGGATTACAAGACTCCACACGAGGTATGGACTAGTAAGAAACCCTCTCTGACACATCTCAAGGTATTTGGTTGTGATGCTTATGTTCATGCTCCAAAGGAAAATAAGAGTAAGCTAGATAAAAGGTTGAAAAGTGTATCTTTATAGGGTATAAATATGGACTGAAAGGTTATAAGCTTTGGAACCCATAAACTAAAAAGGTAGTGTATAGCCGAGATGTGGTATTTAGATAAATCAAAGATGTTTTCAAACAAAAATTCCTAAAAAAGGAGGAAGAACGAGAGAAAATAGAGTTTGAATTGAAGGAAAATGAATCAGACTCTATAGAAGAACAATAATAATAATAATAAGACCCTCATACTCCAGTATTGAGGAGATCAGTTGGGGAAAGATGGAAACCGAAAAGGTACACTCCACCTGATTTTCATTCAAATTTTGCTTTGTCTATTATTGATGATGATCCTAGAACTGTTAGGGAGGTAGTGGATTAAGAGGATGAAAAACTTTGGAAAAAGGCCATGGTTGAAGAAATGACAACCTTGGATAAGAATGAGGCTTGGGATCTAGTGGAGTATCCTACTGGAAGAAAAACCATTGGAAACAAATGGGTGTTTAAGAAGAATTTGAATGCAGAAGGCAAACTAGAGAAATACAAAGCTCAATTAGTAGAAAAAGGGTATTCTCAGGTATAGGGAATTGACTTTGGTGAAATTTTTTCTTCTGTTGCCAAGTTAACTTCTATTAGATTTATTTTATCTATTTCTGATGCGTTTGATTTTGAAGTAGAACATATGGATGTGAAGACAACATTCCTACTTGGGCATATTGAAGAGTAAATCTACATGAAGTACACATAATGATTTGTTGTGAAGGGAAAGACAGAGCTTGTATGTAGGATGAAAAAGTCCATGTATGGGTTAAAGCAATCACTAAGGATGTGGTATCAATAATTTGATACTTATATGTTGGGACTTGACTTCACAAGGACCAAAGTAGATTACTATGTGTATTTCAAATTAATTGGTGATCATCTTATTTATTTGGTCTTGTTTTTGGATGATATGTTGTTGATACAAAACAACAAGGAGATTATCCAGGATGTGAAAACCTAGTTGTCCTCTAAATTTGACATGAAGGATATTGGTGATACAACTTTCATTTTGGGCATGGAAATTAAAAGCGATTGAACAAACAAGAAACCATGGTTAAATCAAAGGAAATATGCCGAGACAATATTGCAGAGGTTTAATATGCAGGGATGTAAATCAAGGTTCATATTCTTGTAGGTGTAAAGTTATATGTGGATCAGTGTCCCAAAACACAAGAAGAGGAAGAGGACATGTCTTGTGTTCCATATGTGAGTGATATTGGTAGTTTGATGTATGCAATGGTCTATACTAGACCATACATTGCACATGCAGTGGGAGTTTTGAGCAAGTATATGTCAAAACCAAGGAAGGAGCATTGGACAAAAATAAAGAGAGTTTTTAGGTATTTGCGTGGCACTACTAGTTACAGCTTGTGCTACCAAGGAAGATTAGGATTGGACAAAGTGTTGGACATACATGGCTTCATGGATGAATACTAGGCTGGAGATATGGATCATAAAAGATCTACAAGTAGGTATGTGTTTAAGCCATTTGGAGGAGCAATCAATTGGATGAGAAAAATACAAGCTATAGTGGCACTCTCTACTACAGAAGCTAAATACATGGAAACCACTCATACAAACAAGGAAGCGGTATGGTTAGAGATATTTTGTTTAGGTATTGGGTTGGAACAACAAGTTGTAAGGATAGATTGTGATAGTTAGAGTGCAATCTTCCTAGCGAAGAACCCAACTTATCATTCAAAGACAAAGCATATTGATGTTCAATATCACTTTGTGAGAGACATGGTTGAAGACATGAAGGTGTTGTTGATGGAGGTGGACACTTTGGGGAATGTTGTAGATTCATTAACAAAATCTATGAGCACTGAGAAGTTCTCTTGGTGTAGAGGATCTATGGGATTTTATGCCTTGGATTTTTGACTATGTAATCCTATAACCCTCTGTATGAAAAGAAAACAACAAGTGGGAGAATGTTGGGTATGTGTTATATTCTTTGCAATATTGGTCCCATGTTGGGTATGTGTTATATTCTTTAAATTCAGGCCAATAGATTAGGGGTTTGGATGCTGCAGGATCATATTTGTATATTGTATTGTAAACAATGAAGAAAATGATGAATTAAAGATTAGGGGTGTGTCTCTAAACAGGTTGTTGGTTTTCTTGGTTTGGGTTTCCAGGGTAAAATGTTTGTGTAATGTATGTGTGTGCCATTGTATCTTTTTTATTTTATCAAGAATCTGTTTGCAGTAATTAATTGTACAAGGTTAAAATCTACAACCATGACCTCATGATTATTGGCAAAAACATCCAACATATCCATTTTCACATAGTTCATAACTTCAACACAATCTTTGCTAATACATGGCAATGCCAACACATACTAGGTCAAGTTTAATCATCAAATGAGGAGAACCATGATAATAAAATGTATGTCAAATGCCAGCAAGCTACCAAAGAATAATTAAAAAATACTATATTTCATCACCTATACAAGGAGATTACCATCCTAATTACATGGAAAACATTAGTCTACAAAATCATCACCACAAAACCAAGTTACTTTCCAACGATAAGTACCAAAACCCACAAATTATACAACATAACCCAAGGCTAGGGTTACCACTTCCATCTCAATTTACAACTCACTATAATCACATTCCAAAGACTAACACACGTTGCATATAATCATTGGAGGTAATCAATGTACATAATTACCAAGTCTTTCCACTTCAAACTATAATAATAATATACATTCATAGCACTTCACAAATTAAGGTATCATGTGCTAAAACCAATCCCAACACATGCAAATGGAGCAAAAAAATTACATAATGTGATATCAAGACATGATTGCAAAATTGAACCTTATTTGATGCCATATTGTGCACTTGTTCATGCATATGTGAGAAAAACCAACCATGTTTGTATTGTGTAGGTGCTAAAAAAATGTCGCCAAAGAATTGTAAGTTCACCAACATAATCATAACCTAATCGACAAACATTCACAATAGTCCCTTCACATGCTAGGGATTGACATCATCAAAAATGTTGCTAATGATATGAGCATGGATACATAATGAAAAACAATGAAGCACAACCATCACCATATGATGAGATAATAACACAAGGGGTGCTTCCATGACACATTGTCATGCCCATACTGAAATAAGATATGGTGAAGCCACATAAAAATGTTGTCACCACTTTTACCTTGTCAATTATACACAACGTTATGACTCCCATGAAATTGAGTGGCAGGTCGTTCTTTAGTTTAAGCCGAGACAAAGAATAAAGAGGGATTTGATTGATAAAGGACTAGGTCATGGTAGGTTAAAAAATAGGGCTATATTCTCATAAGGAATCAACCTCAAGATTGTGAAAAATTTAGGCCAAATTTCACAACACTTTGTGATTCCAAGATCACTGACCAGAAATGTAGTCAACACATGGTCACTCCATTAAGAGGGATGGTCACATATAGGACATAACTTAGAATTTCCCGGTTTCACAATTCAATAACATGGGATACTGGAGAAAAGAGATAGTTCAAAATAAAATCCAACTCATAGTTGTGGAAAACAATCCATAATTTAGTTGAAAAGATAGAAAGGACATCACAAATCCAATGCTACGACTTTGCATAATATTTGTGGGAAGGATCCTAAGTGACCATTATAATATTTGGACTTTGCTTGGATTGAGAATATACGAGGCCTAAATTAACACGTAAGTTTTGATCCTACTACTAATGTTACTCAAATCTACCATAAGTTAGCTCGAAAACAAATGGAAACCACCAATCAAAAATTAGATTCCTCTAAGTTAGGAGGCATTATGGATCATAATAAGAAACTAATAGGACTAGCAAGAAGTAGGAAAAAAGGTAGTATTAAGTGGTAAATAAAGTGAATGGAATACTAACTAAATGCTCAAAACCATAAAACCGGACCGAAAAAGTGAAATTAAAATAACCAAGTAGAATGTAGAAAATAAAGGATAGAAATAGAAAGAGAGTACACAATGCTCAAATTCCCTTCAACCCTTTTTTGTTTAGTTCTTTATTTTTATCATTTTCCCTCTTTTTAATTTTTTTTTATTATATGCATTTTTATTTTCTTAGTGATCTCTTATGTAACAAGGTAAACACAATAATAGGGCTTCATATTTGATCCATTCACTATGTATGAAACCAACCATTTTTGATCATCCTTAAGCATGTCAACATTATTTTCAAGGATGTAACTAATCACAAATGGTGATCCAATCCATAGCTTTTGAACCTTTTATGAGTACCCTTATTAGCATGGATATAATCCCATAACAATACATGATACCCAACTTGCAAGGACTTAGTTTAGCTCTCTTATCGAAGTGTTTCTTAACAATATCTTTCCTTAATTTCAGGTTCTGTAATGCATTTATTCATTGTTCTTCCAAATCCAATAGAGTGTTATGTCTTTATTATAAATTGTCTACATCCAACTTTGTTTTTTGGAAGGAGATCCTCAAGGAGGGAAGTTAAAACTCAATATGCATTATATCCTCCTATCTATAAACACGATGAAAATGCATCTCATTGGTACTACTTTTTGCGTAGTCTGGTCTGCCCATAAGGTGCAAGTTAATAAAATGTGCCTAAAATGTGCCATCGACGAGGATTCTCACTAATTATCTTCTTTATGGTCTTAATCAAGTTCTTATTCATAAACTCAACTTGGCTATTACCTTGCATATAATAAGTAGAAAAAGTCGAATGCATAACATTAAATTTACTGTAAAATTTAGTTAACTTGAAACAAAAAGTAGGGCCAATACCTTCTAGAAGGGGAATAGTCAATTAAGTGGACATCGAGGAGTCATTGCTATCAAATTTTTCTATAGGCTCTACATTTAGGGCCAAAATGGAGTGCTAAGTCCCTACCCTTTTTTTCCAGCAGAAAATTCACACTAATTATATTATGATATAATTTTTCAACATCACAGACCTTAGTTTTGCCGACTTACAATGACCATCACACTCCCTCAAGCTTCCTTCAATAAACTGTTTAAATCTTCCTTACAAAAAACACTATCAAGCTATCTGACACAAAGCGATTCCTTGCTCTTACAAAGTGATCAATGAACTTTGAAATAAATAAAAAAATACCATGAGGGAGATGGGATAGAATATTAATATGTCAAAATGTTGGACTGTTCCAGCTGTCTCTCCATCCCAGGAGTAATAAAAAAGTCTTCCACTTAAAATCGACCGAGCTTTCTTTGATAGCCTGTATGCCTCCACATTTTTCTCCCTGAAGATATGCTGAAAATAAATACCCCTGAAAGCAGAAACCGACTCTCTAGTTTTTCTTTTCCAACCTTCAATGTTAATGGCCCAGAGGTTTCTTTTGTGAATGAGCCAATCGATTATTACCTTTGAATCACCCAGTAGTTGAATATAATGTATATCCAATTGCTTTGCAATAAAAAGTGAAGCCCACACGCCCAACAGTTCTGTTTTAGTGTTTGTTCCATCCCCGTAGTTGAAGTACAATCTATATTCCATCGAATCTCTACATTTTAAAACACCGCCTGCCCCACAAATTGAACCACATGCCACCGAAGCTCCATAAAAGAATGCCACTGCAAATCCATTAGTCCTGTTGATTGAAATCAATATTAGACTCTGCACTTTTGTAGCAATGGACATTTTCCCATGAGCACCAATAGCCCTGAGAACAACCGCCCTTGCAGAGGGTGCCTTACCTTCAAAGATCAGACTATTGCATTCCAACCATAAATTATAGCAAAAAAACAATGGAAGTTTTTTTGACAACTCCTTATTCCTGTTCCACTCGTCTATACAATCATTATGAGAAAGTCCCGTCCACAAAAAATTTAGATTTAGCAGCTGCGCACAGTATAACCAAACCGATGATGCAAAGATACAGTGAATAAAAAGATGAGGGTTGTCTTCGACTTGTTGATTGCACAGGAGGCATATGCCTGGACCATTCCATCCTTTATTTTGAAAAATATCCCAAGTTAGTAATCTATTCTCCAATGCCATCCAAAAGAATAGAATGATCTTCAATTGTACCCGCAGTTTCCACAAGTTAGCCTTCCAACCTTGTTGGATCAGGAGATTCTATGTTGAAAGGATTGCGCTATAGCAATTTTTGACTGTTAGATTCCTTGAAAGGTCACCCCAGCCCATAAAAGTGAGTCGGTAGCACCCCCCAAGAGAGTTACCACCGCCTTGTTTAACTCTGCTGTAAAGGTGTTCCACTCCGATGCAAGTACACCAGACAACTCCAAATCTATACTGCTTTTCCAGACTTCGACGAGGGTTCTAGGATCCCGAAATTTGGATGCTTGTGCTAGTGTATGAATCTGTTTCGAATTTAAAATAGCAACGAGCTCCAAACTGAGTAGAGAATGGTCCCCGATACCAAGAATCTTATCTCTTCCAATAGAGATAAGGTGACCTGCCCTCGAGTTCTAGATAAGCCAATGAATTATAACTAGAAGTGAACGCACTAAACCAGACCACATCCTAGAGACTGCATGAAGGTTATGAGCAGGCAATCCGAGCCAATTAATAAGAGTTGAATTATGAATATACTTGTCCATAATGACCTGATGCCAGATGCTTTGCTGCATTAATACCCTTCATAAGGTAACCATATTCAAGCCCATGTTGAAATGATAAAGATTACGGAACCCCCATCCCACATTTCTTTTAGGTCTGGAGAGTAACTCCCATCGGCATAAATGATACTGACAGGAGTCAGAACGCCCATTCCATAAGTAGTGGAATATCAATTTACGGATATTGTTAATGATGGAATGAGGCAAAGACTCTAAGGACATCCAAAATACCGGTTGGCCTTCTAAAACAGATTTTATCAAGATGTATTTGCTCCCAATAGAAAGCCACTTGTTATACCAGCCTGTAATTTTCTGAGAAAATTTAGAAATAAGCCAACCCCAATCTGCTGCGTGATGAGGGTCAGTCTTTTAAAAATACCCCAGGTATTTAAAACCATCGGATAGAGCAGTAAAGGAAAAATTTAGAAGAGATTTGAAAGGAATTAGTTCACTTTCGTTGAGACCTTAAAAAAGAACAGTAGTTTTTGTCTGGTTCACTGAGAAAACAACAACGCTATAGAAGATCTCAATGATGGATTTAATCTCCTTCCACTCTAATAAAATCGCCTTTGACATGATGAGGACATCGTCCACTAAGAGTAGATGAAAGATTTTAGTCAATATTGAGACTTTTATACCATAAATCGAACCTTCCGCAGAGGATTTATTCAATAATAAACTGAGCCCCTCCATCATAAGAATGAAGAGAAGAGGGGATAATGGACAACCTTGACGAATCACCCTCCTACTTCTGAAGAAAACCATAGGCTCTCCATTTAGTAAAACTGCAAAGGACGAAGATGTTACACATGACATAATCCAATTTTTCATCTGGATGCCCAACCCCACTTTTAGAAGAATCAATTGTAATTGGTCCCAATCAATACAGTCGTAGGCTTTCCTTAAATGAACCTTAAGGACAAGTGCTTTTAGCTTCTTCTTTTTAATGCTGTGGATACTTTCATTGGCTATGCCGATGGCATCTTGAATGCGTCTTCCTTTTAAGAAAGCCAACTGTTCAAAGGAAATAGACCTGGACATAAACGATTTTAACCGGTTGACAACAAATTTGGAAACAACCTTGTAACACATGTTACAGAGAGAGATAGGATGAAAGTCATCAAAGGTTGTTGGGAGATTTGACTTTGGAATCAGAGTCAAAAATGTTGAATTTAAGCCACCCACAATAGAACCCAGTCTTCTAGATTCTTCAACCATTGCGAGAAGGTCCTCCCCAATCAAGTCAAAGAAGAAAGTGAAAAATTATGAGGTCCACTCGTCCGGGCCTGGACTCTTTTTCTTCTTGAAATGGACAAGAACAACTTGCAGTTATTCCAATGTAACTGACACAAACAACGAGCTAGACTCCTCTTCATCTAGGATTTGAGGGAAGAGTTCTGTTACCTTGCATTGATCGCTGGCATTCGGGGGAGAAGGCACCTTGTAGAGATCCTTAAAGTAGTTGACTGCCTCGTTTTTTATAGCTTCTTGCTTACTGACCAAAGCACCAGACCCTGAATAGATTTCCCATAAATGTTTTTTAATTCTGCTATGGTTTGCCACCTTATGAAAATATTTTGTGTTGTTATCCCCGCTTGACAACCAAAGTGCTCTGCTACGAATACACCAAATATCCTCTTCACTCCGAAGAATCACATTCCTTTCTTGTTCACTTTGTTTCAGAGAGGAAACGACGGCTAGATTGGTTGGATCATCTGCTAGTAATCCAATAAACCGTCTTATATCAAATTCCAAAGAAATCAATTTATCTTTTTTTTTTTGCTTAGTTCTCTTTATTCCATAACTTGGTTAGCTTTCTTAGGACTTGTAATTTCCATAACAATCATTTTTGTTTTCCATCTTCACTTAGGAAAACATGGTATTTCCATGTCTTATGAACAAGATACACGAACTCCTTCTCGTTGAGCCATACTACATTGAACTTGAATGAAAAGATCTTATAAGTCCGAGGAAGCTCCATCTAAAAAAAGATTGGTGCATGGTCTGATACGAATGGGAACTCAACCCAGGACCTATATAATTCAACCTCTGAAAGAAGATCTTCAGAAACTAGAACTCGGTCTAGTCTCCTTGCTATGGCCTCCTGACCAACCCGACCATTCCTCCAAGTAGGCACCAACTTTGCTGGTTTAATATTGATTAGATTATTGGATTGAAAAAGTGTTTTGTAATAATCGTCCATATTCCTAATCCCCCTGGCACCTCCCCAAGCCTCTTCAACAAAAACATAATATTTAAATCCCCCGCTAGGATCAAGTTTGGAATACATAAAATACCACTATCCTCGACTGATTTCTAGAAAGGAATCCTATCCATGTAAGGGCCATATAAATTAAGCAGGGCAAGCTCCCTATTGGTTAATACACATCTACCTATCAACAAAATACCACCAACCATGAGGTATGGTTCTAAGACAAATAAAGACGGGTCCCAAGCGGCTAAAAGGCCCCCAGAGGTTCCCACAGATCTGACAGAACATGAAACCCAGGAGAGTTGGAAGGGATATAAAAAATCTCTTGCCCTCTGAGCATTAACCATCATTTCTTGAAAAAAAAATGATATCCGGGCGATTCTGATCCAACAGTCGGCAAAACAAGGCAAATTTGAGGGTGCCTCCAATCCCTATGACATTTAATGAGAGAAAAATCATTAATTTGACCTTGCCAAGGCCTTCAATGATCTAAGAGGCCCATTGTTAGTGGGAGGAAGAATGGAATATGAAGACTAAGGTGGCCCTTGAGCCATATTTTTGCGACCACTCCAAGTTTTTAGAGGTGAAATTTCTAAACCTATGCCTCTAGACCAGGAGAAATCTCTCCCCTCCTTTGCTGAATTAACCTTTTAACTGGAAGCCCCTGACTGTGAAGCATGATTAATAACTGCCTTCCCTTGAAAGAGTGGTAACTTTATCATGTTACTATTACCCTTAAACACTAGGATTAAAGAATCAAGAACGACATTTAATGAGGACTCTTCCTCTTCAGATTCACGATATCCAGGTTCCAAGGAAGGTTCAAGTACCACTAGTAAATTAAATGAATGGGAAAGATCCGGAGTCCTCCCCTGAGTCTGTTTATGGAATACAATAGGTGGTAAAGCCTCTGCGGGAAGGGGCTAGTTAGCTGAGTTTACAACAATGGGGTCTGGCACCTTTAGAGGCTCCGATGCTAGATGAGTCATGTAAAGGGGGTCTGGAGCCTTCATATACTCCAAGGAAGGAGGATTAAAACCCAGACCGGCAACAAAAACTTCCTTAACATTATACATATTACTATTCAATTAGCCCGAATTTTCAAGGGCTTCTAATTCCCATAGAGTAAGTGAAGAATAAAGTGAGGGACAACAGGAATTTAACTTACCAGCCAGAGATGAATTTGGTTCTGACCTAAAACCATCCCCAGTTTCAAAGTGGATATTAGCATCACCGAGGGAACACACATCCATCATGTACTCCGATGGATATTCCTGTAGGAGTGTATCTTCATATTTTTCATTATTCGTCGTGCCACAACAGTCACGTTGAAGATGTCCAGTGCACTGGAACCAGCTACATCGAAAGGGTATCCCATGGTAATCTAACCTCTATTTTATGTGATGACCTCACCACTCAATATCCATCAACTTTGATAAAACTTAATGAATATCTATTGCCACAAGGACTCTCCCCACTTTCCTGTTCAAATTAAAAAAAGTTGTTTCATCCGAAGAGATAAAATGACCCAGATCTTCCTATTGATGGGTCCTAAATCCCTTGACTCAACAATAGGAACCAAACCCACCACCGAGGCCCAATTAGACTCTGTAGCATTTAAAATGGAATGGTTCTCCAGATCTTGCGATCCGACCAATTTATCGATGGGATTTGTGTTTTCTTGTGAAGGCTCTTCCTTCAGTTATGACTGTTTTCTTTTGCATTTTCTCTTGGGTGGTGCTGATATGAGAGATGCAAGCCAATATAAACCAACTTGACAAACAATAGGATTAATTTTTAACTACCGGGGAAGAGGTTAATCTTGGGATAACCCGCTGCTCAACATGCAGAAAATTACTCTATACCATAGGCCTAGTACTAATACATTAACCATGTGAGCATCCAATTAATGTCTGAGAAACTAACTATCAGAAAGAAAGCACATATGTAATAAGATAATGGAAAGAAAAATAATTCGTCTACCATAACCATGCATCACATAATCACACAACGATTTACCTTCATCATTAAATCAAAGAACATCAAGAAATTTCACCAGATAACTTGACAACATAATTAATTGCTCTTACTCATTACTACATCATTCATGAAACATGATAGGAAGTAGTTCTTCTCCAATTCCAATCGCATGCATATGATGAAAATAGCTTGTCTTTGGTCCATAAGGACTTCTCAATTCATAGCAGTCTCAAAATAATTCTTAACAACCAAAAATAAAGAGTTCTTACGACAACCATCGACCCTTTGCTAATTGGCCATTGTCTTTATTTATAACATAAAGTTTTAACTGAAACTAATGACTAATTGCAGTTTAGACAAAACAAAAATTCGCCACGTGGTGTTATCTTCTAACAACTTATTTAACAGTTGTCCTGAGATACTTCTTGGAAAGGGTGACTTCTCTCATATTCAGTCCAACTGACAAACAATTCTTCACAAGTTTGGTCCCATGGAAATCTGTGCTGTTCCATCGGGGCCACATATATTCCCCTGATGTCCACTGCATGCACTCGATACTTTAATAAACTGAAGTTTAGCTGCTGTAGCATGGTTCGGGCTCTGATCGGATGTTCTGCGAATTGTTGCACTTGTCCTGGCCTCACATCGGCTATCTTTGCGAACTCTTCGGTTCATAACACATCTTGTTCAACATGTAGTTTGACCACGTCGCTCAAGTCAATGAAATTATCGGGGATGCCGAACTCGGGGAGCCCGACGTCCTTCATTGTTTTGTTAATTTTATCCCAGTGCCTCTTACACTTGGTCCATTGTTCTTGGATCTCTTGATGTGGGTCCCGAGACATCTTAGCCCGGTACTCGGCTGATCGATTCACGTGATTAAGACTACTTTTTCCTATCATATAAATTCCATGTTTTTCCTTATCTCGGCCTTGCTGGACTGCCTCAATGTACTCAAGTCTTTCTACCGCTTGCTGCACCCTTTCATACCATCGCTCCATCTCCTTGCATGTTGTGAGTTTTATGAGAGTGTCCTCCTGGAACTCAACTATGTTTTCGGTTAACATGTGTCTTTCCTGCTTAAACTTGTTGTAAACTCCTACGAAATCACCTTTTAGATACACAACAGTCTACATGGTGCCTTTGTAGTATTCAGTAAGATGGCGTAAGTGCTCAAGCTCCTTTAGGGCGGTGGCTAGTTCCTTTTTGTCTCTCTTGGCTCTATCCAAGGTGGCATATGAGAGGGATTTTCCTACACCGATCAATTCAGACGTCTGAGCGTCCGATGTGTTGATCAAGTTCTCCTCTGTAGTAACTAATATGGAGTGATCCAACGAGATTGTTCTTTTCTTCACAGTCCTTTGAAAAATGGCCTTTCTCTTTTGATCGTAGGATATCGCATAGATATCTGCTAGTTCGTCTACTGGCTCTGGTATCTGCTGATCACCCCATGTTGGTTTAATTCCCAATTTAACGGTGGTGTATATTTGTTCAAGATTGGGCTCTCGAACTTCCTCACTATGCCTTGTGGGTCCGACTTCTACTTGTCCCTCATCAAGGATTTGAGTATTGGGCAACATGGAGGTGTCAGGCATAGACTCTTTACATATTTTCTCATCGATCACAGAACTACTTATTTCCTTTTGCGGGGATCCTTTCTTTGTCTCCTCTGATCGGGATTGTCATTCGGATCTACTTCGGTTTCCGATTCATTGGGTTCTTTTGTGTCGAGGCCACTGTTGGCTTCTGTTTTTTTTGCGAGACCTCCTCATCTTGAACCTTGGGCTCAGGGGAGGAAACTTTTTCGGGACACTTTTCCTCTTGGACACACATAGGGGAGTCATGAGATGGTTCTGAGCTTTCGTCGTTGCTATATATATGTATAAGTTTTCTGAGGGGATTAGGTGCTCATGTTTCTATTGACACCCAGCCCGTCTCTATTTGACTTGTCCTGTCCACAGGGGAGTTGACCGGCGATGTTGTGGATCCAGTGTTGCCTAACCCATTGATGTTCCCAAGGTCTATGGAATCGGGGCCACTCGACTCCGTCAGGCTTCTTTCTTGGGTACCAGTTGAAGCGCAAGCGTTATGATAAAGCAAGGATCATCTTGCATCTGTTTCATTAGCAGTTGGCTTTGCTGGTACAAAAGTGCCCCATTCCTTGTGCATCTTGAACTTTAGGAAAATCCCTAATTTGTAACGAGGATTCCTGATAAACTATCACTGCCTCAATGCCCTCTTGGGGATCGCCTATTCCTTCACCCAATTCAGATGCTACAGTTCCTTCTCAGGCCCTGAGAAGTTCTTGAGCTATCTACTCCAAAGGCATCACTTGCTCTTCCCAACTCATAGCTTTGAACCTGGTCGTTTGAGGATTATCCCTCCTTGATGCCACTTCATCCCAATCTTGATCATTTTCGGTGAAAATTTCATCTTCGAGCTGATCATGGGCATAAGGCCAACATGATGATACTTGCGATGCATGTTGTAGGACCAGGCCCTTGGGATTATGTTTGCGAAATCGGTCGGTGCGGAACCATAATTCTAGTTGACTCAACCCTTCTTGCTTATCATGCGTGGTATCTTTGATCATGTAGAAGCCAATATGAAACCCATACGGAATGAAGTCTTGCTTCTTGTCCTTTACTAAAGTGGCATTGTATCCTTGTAGGATGGTTTAGTAGCAAATTTCTCCTAACACTAGTTGGTCAAGAACATATATGGGTAACAAATGGGGTGTCCCTGTGGCTTCGAAAACCCTGATGTAGGTTTCATGCTTGTCTAGATACCAATGACCCACTTTGGATATAACCTTTTTTGCTTCTTTTGACAACCTAGGGCACTCTTTCCTAAACAACAAAAAATAGATACGTGCAATAAAATGGTCACAGATAAGAGCATAGAATTTTTTGTACCTGTTATCCCATAAGATGCTGAAGTATACATGGATCGGGAGCTCCGAGGAGTGCCAGTTCAAGTTCATTCCAGAGAAAACGTTTCTAGTGCAAATGATGTCTAACAGATACGAGGCCATGTAGAAGGAGGGGGTTTCCCCCTCTTTTTGCGTCTGGGCTTGTCTTATGCAGGTGCTCAAATGTTTGGAGATGATGGCACCCCAATTGAAACCTGTGCCTGAAATGGCCACCGTATAAGCTAGGGGCATCCAAGCCTCTGAAAACTGGGAGAAATATTTCTCCCCATGCAACCTGTAGAGAAGAGCCATCAAGTATATGTATGGTTCCCTTAGATTGGCCGTTGGGTACCAGCCGACAGTCCAGTTCGTGAATTTTTTGTCTTTCCTCCACCACGACGCCATGATTTTGCTGGTATCATGTGATGCATAAAAACTCAGAACGAAATCAATGCTCAACTTTTCTTCCGACTCCCTGAGCTTGTAGTAACTCTGAACCTCTGATGGAAAGAAAACCCTGACGCATCCACCATTATCATCATTAATCAAACATTTATGTGCATCGGTGTGGTCAATGAGCCACTTTAGGAGCTCAATGCAAGGAAACATCGAAGTTCGGCTTGCCACCATGTGTAGATAATCCCTACGGATGTTTGGGAGGACATCATCATTGAGTTTCCTTGTATCAGGATTACTGTGCGGGGTATACTCAAGGGGTTCTTCTTTCTTGATCTTCTTAAACAATTATTCCTAGCAAGGGAATGCTGTTTTGGCTCCAATGTTTGCCTCTGTGTCCCTGAAGGCTAGGGGTTGGATGAAGGCCTTCTTGGTAGCTGTCTTAATGACAGGTACTGGTTTGGGGGCGAATTCTAATTGTCTTTCAACTGCTGGGGAGGAGCCCTCTCTTGCTTCTGGTTCTTTCAGCTTTGGCACTCTTGGGGATTTCCTGGTGGAGGTTTTCTTTGAAGGCGTTGTTCCTGCAATTAAAATAGCCTTTAAACTTATGTACAGAGTAGAGTTGGGTTGAGAACATAAAAAGGAATCGTAAAACACCACGAGTGGATACATACCTATAATTCTTTCTAAACTAGTTGTCTAATACTCATTGAACTTTGGATGACTTCTCTGGATCGTTAGCCCTGCTCCTCTGTTTGTTCTGAAATATTTTTCATGTAGAATAGGATCATACACAATGACCTCGACAGTATATAACATGAGAGACTCTATCCGTCGCATCAACCAGTTAATACGAGTAATAAATGCAATTCAAAAATAAACTACCGTCGGTTCTCCAAAATCAAATTGTAACTAGTTGACGGTGGAGGCGCGGAGGCAGATGCATTGTATCAAAATTTTTTAAATGATTTCTTTTGATTCACGCATTGATTAACAACTAATGCGCTATCCACAATTTTATTAACACCTTAAATGTGTCGTACCTAGCGAATCCGAGGGTTAAACCATCTTATCATGTCGGTCTTTCCAGCTTGGAGGTCGGGGATCGACATTTTAAAAAGTAAAATAATGTGTATTTTATTTCGTAACTCCTCGATGCCGAAATTGTGTTAGGTGTTGGTGATACCGCTCCTCTCCTTGCGCGACGCTTACTTTTCCATTTTTCTGCCGAAGCTGAACGGATCGGTCTTCGACGATACTCCTACCGAAGTTTAATTGCAAAAAGGAAAGACCTTCGTCTGTCGACGTCGATGAAGATAGGTTCTTGGCTATTTTAAACTTCTCAAATGATTTTCGTTGCCTTTAATCTTTACCAATGCTGAACTTCTAAGAACATTGGGGAAAGATTTAGTTTTCTGATTCCTTAAGTAGTTGTTAAATACCCTTTAATGGTTAAGATGATTCGTTGTTGTATGTTTAAGAAAAATTTAGAAAAAAAAAATATGAAAAAACAAGCGCAGGTATTAGTTTCATACTAAAGGAAAAACAGACAGTGCAAAGGATCAAGTGGTACCCAAAAGTAAAAAATGGACATAGAATTTTAGGGTGTGTTGAGTGCTCAACACTTTCCCAATCGCCATCAGCGCCCCCTCATTCCAGAAATGTATCGAGAGACATGGTAGAAGGACCCATAAATGTCTATGTTGGAAATGCTTAGTCAAAGGATCGAAAGCCACCCTCCACCTCTTCAACATTACACTGCCACCACCCAAAACCTGTTTAATAAAAGAGTAGCGTCCTTCAGGATTTTACAAATAAACCCCATCCATCCCTTGGTGAGGTAGAGGAGTTCAGGCGCATACCGAAGGAAAGGCACCCAAGTATTTGTCATCCATTTATAAAAAGGGCTTTGCTTCCAAATATGCACATGATAGTCTCCCCCAACCCACACAATGCTAGTTTGCAAGTCTCCTCGAGACCCACATCAGCCCCCAACACCATCCTCATGACTCTCTTATTCAACTTCCACACCCTCTTTCAGACAACCGACTGCAGAGGTTGAGAGAGAGAGCCCCTATGTCTATCAAGCACTATCTTCCCCTTGTTACTACCAACGATTGGATAAACAGTCTCATGTCCTTTCTGAGCATTGATTGATCTTGTAAACACATGTGCCGATATCTTCTGAAATTTCACCTGAAAGGGATGGTCTGACTAATAGGAACCTTGGTTATTACCCAAGAAAGAAGTACCAAAACCCGAGAGGCAAGGTTGTTTCTTAGAGTAATGATTTGATCTGCCGGAAAACACACCAATTGGTTCTGACTTCTTATGGTTACCATTCCTCTGCCAAACTGCCTCATCCTCCAGAGTAGTTAAAGAAGTGATGTCTAAGCTAAATTCAACATTAACCTCCATCCCAAGATGCTAACACTTGTGACCACAATGTCTAAGAAAAAAACAAGATAGACACGCCAAAAGAGCTCAAAAGAGAGAAGGATCTGCCCAAACTGACAAACAATAGGAGAAAAAACAAAATGCGCACTGACAGTCGAGTGACAAGGTACCCCCACCAGGAGTAGAATAAGTCATTGAGGTAAAATTGCACTATAAAAACTATCAAGTCATCAAATGCTATGTTCATTTATCTCTAAAATGTTCCACTTGCATTAATTAGGCCAAAGGGCATGACACCATATGCAAAGGTGTCCCACTTAGTGGTGAAGTGCTTTCGAGGAAAAATCCCCTACAATAGTGGTCTTACTGCAACGTACCAATGACCGTACATGAATCAAATTCCATAAAGAATACCAAGCAAAGATATAATAACTAAATTCCAAAGAAATAACTAACTACTAGGAGAAAGAGAAAGATTAACTTACCATGAGTCTAATTATTGATGTCGTTCCCGATTGTTGGAGTGCTTTCGCTATTTTCCAATGATCCCTTTGCAACCTGCAAGAACCTTAAACAAGCAGACCTAAACATAGAGGTAGTTATACTAATAGTTACTTGTTAGTTCTATGAAAAATGACGGAAAAACCAAAGCAACTAGTATTCACTAAAGCATATACAAACACATTGCAAATATAGACAATAACAATACAATACACTTAGGATGAATGAGTTTTTGTATTATTAATGAACAACATCTAGGTAGTTACAATTTTTACCTGTCCGACGCGGTGCTGCCCTATTGAAAGAGATCCTAGATTCCTCCACCCTGACTCCTTCTATAAGGATTGGTTTTGACACTGAATTCACCATGAACCCAAAGAGAATATATGAGAGACTCTTGGTTAGATAGGTTGGTGATTAGAAAGAGGATGGAAACAAGGGTTTCCAGGTCAAGAAACTAGCAACAAAAAGGATATATATGGGCTTACAGACTCAATGGGGATATCCAGATAAGTGTTTTCTCAAATGTGCAAAGTATCATTACCTTTATCCATGAGGCAAATGCTCCTTTTATGCAGTATCTAGTTGGTTAGCTACATTTGAGTATGGGTAAAAAGAGTTTGATAACTAACCAAACCCATAACTCATCATTTAATTTGGTATAATTATATTTTTTTAAACATTTATTGGCATGTACATGACTATCCCTTGAGTAGCATGTGTATACATGGGCTGCATAACTGTGAGGGTGCGTACATCCTCCAAAAAAATATTTTTTTAGAAGGACTCAAGGAGGTATAGGGAAGAGTTGTTTGTAAGGAGGATATGGAAAATTCCAAAAAGAGCATCAATGCTTTAGAGGTGGAAATTGATGTTATAACATGAAGGTAATGTTAAAGTGATTCCTTGCGGTTGACATTTATTTGGTCCTAACTAGAAAAGTCATCCAACATGGATATTATCTTAGAATTTGCAACTTGTTACAATATTAATTCCATGTTGGGGAGATGAAAGTTGTCCTTTCTACTAGCTCGGTTAAGGGGATGGAAATCAACACAAAGTCTAATATCCCCCTTTTTATGGATGGGTACCAAGTTGGCCACCCACTTAGAATATCCAAGCATGCAATATGATATGGGCATCAAGCATTTTATCTATCTCTTTCTGAATGGTAGAATCTAGAGATATATTGACACGATGTTTAACTGATACATCAAATTATCTTTGATAGCTATGGCATGTTGGATAATGCTTGGATCAAAACCATACAAGTAAGCATATGACTAAACAAAGACATATTTAAATTCCAAAAAGAGAGCGATGAACGTTTTATTTTCACTCTTATAATAGTTAGCACCTATGTACAAGTTTTTTGGTTCTTCCTCTTATCCTATATTTACAAGTATGGTTTCCACTACCTTACGCCAAGAAGTTTCTTAGGTAGAGTTACCTTTGCTACCAACATCACTAGCCTGGGAAAGCATATTTTCCAAAGGAATCAAGCCCTTGGTATACCTATTGTTTTCAAGATGGATGATATTACCGTCCACCTGCTTATCATTCAAAAGAAAACAACATATTTCTTCATGATCTTGGAAGAATTACCAAGACTTCTCATTGTTGGGGGCATGAGGTCTATACACTGAAACTACAAAGCAATCTAGTTGATCTTTTAACATTTTCTTATTAGGAATTGTAGTTTAGGTCACAAGATTATTAGCAATTACATTCATATTTCTATGAATGTGGCTTGAGTTAAAAGACAAGAAATTCCCAATAAGATCCAAGCCAATTGAATGTAATGTTTGAGTAGTCTTTTTGAAGGAGAATATATGCATTTAACCAAATTGATAATTAGTTAGGAAGCACCAAAAACAATCAAATTCCTAGATCTAAATTTGTTATCTTGTTCTAAACCTAAAGAGAAAGCCTCAGACTCAATGATGCTATTTTTACAAGGGAAATTCAATCGATAAGAAAAATGATTCCATTTTCCTAAGGGAGAGAATAATACAATGCTTTCACCACATCCTTCGATTGAAGAAGCACCATAAAAGTGCACGTTTCATCCATGATCATTTGAATTGGGCATGGGATCCACACTTTCAATGTCCTTTTCTTCAATAATCAGAGTACATGCTGAAATCAGACTCAATGTTGTGGGAGACATTCAATGCAGGGGATTATTCTCTCTTCCATTCAAACAATGATGTTTTTAGATTTTCTAGGAATGATTAGATGAGTGCCATGGAGGCTCAAATAGAATCTAGTACTTAAGGTTTTCTGATAATGTCCTAGAATAGTTTCTCACACCGATGTCCATTACTTGAACAAATAGGTCGAATCTTGGGGTAAGCACACGTGACTAGGGTTATGTCACTTCTCTGATGGTGGATTGATGCTTATTATTAAAAACAAACATTCTTCTAAGAGCTTCATTTGTACCTGATAGTCCAAGTTGTTCCATGATAATTTTGGAAATAACATTAGGACTTGAACCTCCATCTACAAGCCAACAATGTGCTATCTTATCAAATATTTTCATTGACACATAAAAATGGGGGCTAATTCTCTGTGCAATCCCCAAAAAAACAAGTAGTTGCAACTTCCTAATTTAGGTCTTCCTCTTCTTGAAGGGATGCAAATTTTGTTTGGACAACCTTGAAAGGGTGGTGTTTCTTGGGTTGTGAAATGAAAACCAAGTCTTTATTAAGATTATTTTACTACTCGAGAAACATGAGGGCATCAAACATGGCCATGTTAGCCTTAATAGACACCAAATCATTTACAATGTTGTAGGGGAACAAGTTGGGTGTTGGAAATGAAGTTTTGGAGGGTCGAATGACATTATCGATTTGTTCTTTTCTAGGCATATGTAACATAATTTCCAACCCCAGAAGCACTAATTGCATTCTTACTTCAAACAACAACATTCACTTTTCTATTGTGAGGCAAATTGGACTTACTTCGGGCCCAAAAGCCTCGTTGTAATAGCAAATAATTCATCATTATCATCAACCTAATCAAGGGTTTCTTTATTGTACATATGTTTGTTCCTATGTAAACATTCTTTGGCTAGCATGAAAATTCACAAGTATCCATAGCAAGATTGTCCTCACATATTGCACCACAAGCGAGAAGGTGAATGATTTGGATGGAAATCTCAAAAAAGGGGTTTAGGTGGAGGATGAAAACAATATTAAGGATCCACGCTAGTAACTATCCCCCTTTCAAAAGAAATCATGTGGCTATTCATCTCTTGGGTCAGCTATAAGATTGCATACATGCCAATATTCTTATCAAGGTTTTCTATGGGCATACATGTTCATAAAGATTGTTCTTCAAACCCCAAACAAGTCTACTATGAAAATCCTGAATTGGTCACATTCATTTCTTCTAAATGGTCTTGATATGCAAAAGACAGGGTATTATAATAATGTATAATTTATTCTTAGTCAATGGGCATAATCACTTTTGTAATGAGGTTGTACATATTTGTAAAGGCTAGATTGCAAGTCTTAATAGTCACATCTAGTTTGTGAAACTGGTTTTTGTAGTTCTTTACCAACGATGGAACTTTGAATTTTCCCAAAGGTGGATTTGAACCAATAAACAAATTCATCTCATGAAGAGAAGATCTTAGGAGGCAAATCAAAGAACTCAATACATGCCCTACCCTTCAAGGAATTAACAAACAAGCACATGCATATATCATTATGCATGTTTCTAGGAAGGTGAGAGGTCAAAAAGAAAATACAATAATCTCCAAGGTTCTTTACTTAGGGTAAAAGTCAAACAAGAGAGGAAGAACCACCAAACACAACTTCAAAACAACTCTAGGAAAACCCCCTTATCTCTCCTATTTCCTTCTTATGACTACCTCTTTCATACACGAGTGCAATAAAAGGGAAATGACTTAAGCAATGAAGATTAAAATAATTCTATGTTTACCAAGATAATCGAATTATACATTGCTTTCTCATCAAATAATAATCAACACTCAATTTCCATCAAATGCCCATGAACCATATTAAATACCATAATTTATGCAAAAATAAACATTTTAATATAATAATACAAATATGTTCATTATGTAAAAAAATAGCATAAGTCTATCCACATCATCCAAAAAAATCAACATACCACCATATACAAAATAATGTCTGGTCATGTCCAAAATAATAACACTGTTAGCATAGAGCAAACTTGATGTAGAAATCAAACTAAATCAAACATAGGAGCAAACTAGATGTAGAAATCAAACTAAATCAAACATAGGACTTTGTTGATGTAGGCCTTAAGCAAGAGGAGGAAGACGATTGGACAATCCTACTGGTTGGCCACATGTGAGTGATCACCTCTAGGTGTAAATCATCAAATGAAATCTCAATCCTCATCTTCCCTTAGAAAGGTGGGACATCTTGAGGATGAGGATGAGGGCCAAAATCGGTGGAATATTCCACATGGATTTTGGTCGAGGAAGCTTATAGCTATATCTTGTTACCATTGACCACTTATGCTTTGCCTGGCCATTTACCTATGATTTCTTCATGACTTGCTACTCTTTTTACATATACTTTGATCTTATCATTCAATGTTCATACGTTTCCTTTTGACAACTGACAAGTTACTTACTAGTTTCCTTTATGCAACCTACGAGCACCTCCAAATTAGCACAAAAAATAAAAATTCAAAATGCTCAGTCCCCTATAGGGACTATCTTATTAGCTTCCGTAATAATTTGTTTTTGTTTTGGCTCTACATCTTTGGACACTTGAAGAATTTCAAGACTCCACAATAATGGAAGGCATCTAGAATTGTTTAGTCCCCAAGCGCAACATTGTCATCATCCTCGTGCTCACACTCTCTCCACTCAATCACCATTGTGAAGATGCTTGTAAGGTTAGAAAATTATTTGGGAGACATTTCAAAATTTTATTTTCATTTACTTTTTATTTTTTGAGGAGTGCTCACCCCTTCCCTTATGGACAATTCCATTCTCTCGTAAATTTTCTTCATGGAAGTTACGAGTAGGGTTGTTTGCTTGTGACTTGTAATAAGAGAAGTTGGGAGCAGGGTTGTTTGCTTGTAGCCCGCAAGAAGAGAAGTTACGAGCACGCAAAATAAAATTTTTGTATAGTTCAAAATCAAGTGAAAAGTTAAAAAATTGAAAACATGGGTAATGAAATGAAAGAGAGGGAGATTCTGAAGTATCCGACGAAATCAAAATCAATTGGTTGATGTTCCCGGAAGCTGTCGCTAAAGTCTCGTGTAAGATTTTGGTTGCTTCACCTAGCTTGATAATTATTTTTAGAAATGGTATGGTAAAAAGAATTTTTTCACCTATTTAATTACATTTTTGAATCATATTTAGGCTTTTAGCTCTATGAAATACCCTTTTGTGCTAATTTTTTTTTTTAGATTTTTGGTTATTCACTATTTTAATCGCAAGGAAGTTGTTTTATTTTTCTTGTGTGTAGGTCTATGGATGTGTTACATTTATTTGATGTTTTTAACTACAATTTCTTATGATGTTGGGGTAAATATTATTGCATGGCATGTAGGGATATGTATTTTTTTGCCTTCCACTTTTCATCACTTACCTTATTTCTACATTTTTATGCTCTAGGATTGAACCTACCAAGTTGCAACACTTAACCTGTTCATATCTTTCATTTTCTATAACTTGTGTAGTAGAGCCTATCTATCATGGGATGTCCTAGTTAGCACCTTGCTTGCCTTTTGGTACCCATGTTGAGTATTTATCA
>ML778686.1:436987-447865 GCA_009831015.1 Picea engelmannii | reverse complement strand
GGTTTTTCTTTTGCATTCCATTTGTCATTAGTCATTTATGAGAAATGGTGCATTTATGTGATGCATTGACTTTCCTTGCAAACGATCTTTATGTCCAATCATTAATCGAGGATTTCCTTATCATGTCATTAATTGAGTATTTCCTTCTCTTGTGACTCTGGTCGTAAGTTGCTTCATTGCATAAAACTGCCGAACATTGAGACAACATAGGTTCGACCCAACATAATCAACTAATGATATTAACTCTATTTATCCTTGTATACTAACTGCCTTGACTATTTAATTTCCAATTATTTTTGTTGGAAGAAAAGAGACTGAATGAATGTTTCTGTTTTTAAGGGAGGAAGTTTCTTGTTTCCATCTTGCTACTTGAAACTTTTCTAGAGAATTGATTTCTTGTATTCTAATAGTTATTGAGAAAAACATGATCCTTTCTCGTTTGACATTTTGGTTTATGTACATAAGGGTAAAGGGTTGGATTTCATTTGCATGTGACTGTATGGGTGGTGAAATTGCTAGGAGGAGTCTTTGCATAATTGAATACCTTATGCCCCAACACATACACTAATTAAATTCTCAAGTTCTCAAGGGAATATGAAATGAATTGGATGAGAAACTTGGTATCTAATAATGTGACTATCTAGATTCCATAATATGCTAACCTTTTTCCCCTGGGGTGTAGGGCAGTTGGTGATGGAGTGTACTGGTAAGGCACTCCATTATATGAAGTCACCGATTCGAAACCTTGGCTTAACTTGTGTGTAGTGTGGACACACCTTGAGGTTATAGTGGTAGCAGTTGGATAACACAACCATGTGTCACGTGAGTATGTGCTGAACTAGTTGTTGATTTTGCCAGTCACAAAAAAATGCCAACCTTCTTATTGAAAGAAGAGGAAATGATTGTCAAAAAACAATCGATATCTTGATGAGAACCCAACACTCATAGTATTAATGATCCAACCTAGGATGATGAACTTAAACCATTAGATCCATGTGCTAAATGGATGTTTTGATGATAATTCATGCTTTAGAGATAAAATATAGTATTCACCATGTATTTATGTAGGTTAGTAAATTTGATTTGCTAATGAATCATGATAATGCTCTTGATATTTATTTACCGTGCATGTGAAATGTGTTGAGATGATTATCATTTTCATAATGTTATACTATGATGTTATGATAACATGTGGTTCCATCTATTACTTTGATGCAATGTTATATATTTGATAAATATATGTTGAGGTTAGATTTCTTATCATAATATCTCCTGATGTAATGATATGATATAATTGCATGTAATTATCTTATGATAAGATGTTTTATGATGACATGTGGGAGCATGTGGTGATGAAAATGATGTTGTATTATCACGATGACACATGGGAGATAAAATATAGATTCTTTTATTTGAGATGTTGATATTACGACTAATGCATTGATTGTATGTTGTGAGGTGGTGATTGCCAGGAAATCTGCAGTGGTCGAGAAGGTCAATTTATTTGATGATATTGTGTGAGCCCGTAACCATGAAGGGAAATATTACAAGTAACACATTATGGAATGGGGACAACTCAATCTACTACTTATTCCATAATTTCTTGTGCCTTGTATTGGAGTTGTGATGTCGAAGTCTAGAAGAATGGCTAGAGTGTTGCTTGCCGGTGGTGTTGTGGGATTGCACTTTGATTCATGGGTTGTACCTGGTATTTATGGAGGGAGTTAAGGTCAGCCTTTCGATATGCTTGGTGTACTTGAGTACCGATCTAGATTCTTTCTTGGGTACATGAGGTCTCGAGCCTTGGGAATCTGGATAGACCGGTAGGTTTTCAGCCTAGTTCTTGTTGATCTAAGAATGTTTTACAGTCTTAAGGTCAACCTCATGAGGATACGAATCCTTATGCATTTTTAGAGAGGTGGTACTCCTCTTGTTCTTATAATTCTAATGAAATAAAATGAAACAAAAAAAATATGAGAAGGATCAAACTTTGTATTTACATTCACATTCAAGGAAAACAACACATGAGATTTGGAACAAGGTGTTTTAAAAGAAAATCATATGTACAATTTCTGCAACGTGAATAGATTAATATGCATACAAAATATAAAGAATTGATATATCCATCACAACATTCATCAAAGCATTTAACAATACCACAAATAGAGAGAGAACAAAAATTGGACCGAAAATAAAAGAGAGCTTTAAATTATCATTCCATAAAGCACCAAAAAGATTATGATGGATAAAAAATTTGATAACTCAAGCTTCTTATCAAAGTCAATTGTACTAGCATTGACATTCTTAAAAAATTTGAGACTCAATTGTACTAGCATTGACATTCTTCCAAATATAGGTCAATTGTTTTTGTTCAGAGTGATGTCGATATATTGATTGGTTAAGGTATCAACTCTTGTGATTAGGGTGTCGGTAAAACATCCTTGTAACATGAACTTTACTTAACATATTTGTAGTGTTTTTTTGTTTCACTTTCGGAAGTAGGTCTTCTTTGGACACTTGTGTTGCTTTGTTGATCCTTAAAAGTTTATTGGTAGAGATACTTGGAGTTTCAATTGTTTGTGTGACATCTGAAAATATCCTTGCTTCAACTTGATTCGCATCTTTTCGAGTTGTGATGTTGATTGGATATGTATTGGTTCCTTTCTCCAAGACTTGGAATTTTAAGTTTGAATACTTTTCTAATTCCATAGGTTTAATCATTGTTTCTATATTAATTGATGTTTTTTTCGTAGCAAGTTGTTCTAACTTGATCTGCAACAATTTCTGATCATTCTTAAGCTCCTTAATTTGCATGTAGGAATACAAGTTCTTCATTAGTCTTTGACTCGTGGAATTTATTTTTAAGGTCTTGATTTTCGAGTGTTTCATTTTTTAACCTTTTGATTTGTTTGAGCAACCTCTGATTAAGGTTCCTTAAGTGATAAATTTATTCATCCTTTTCTGATAATTTCTTCTCAGGATCTTGATTTTCTTGTTCCAACTTCTGAATGCATTGCTTCATATCCTTTGACTTCTTGATTTGTGCAAATAGTTCTTAACTGTGATCTTTTAGGCGATAAATTTCTTCATCTTTCTCCAATAATTTATTGTCAAATTTCTTCTCGAGATCTTGATTTTCTTTTTGTAGTTTCTATTCTTAGCTTTTAAGTTTTTAATCTATGTGATCACTCCTTATTATGATTTTTCAGGTGAGAATTATTTTCCTCTACTAAGCCCTTGCAAAATTCCTCCTTGCCATTCTCAAGGAGGAATTATTTTCCTCTACTAAGCCCTTGAAGAATTCCTCCTTGTCATTCTCAATTTGCTTGGGAAATTTGAGGACAAGGATCAAAAGATTTGGCTCTCAGTCGTGATGACCAATGGGTTGGTTGGGAGGATAGTAATCCCCCACATTGTGTTGCAGCATGCTGCATGTGAGATTAAGGATTGGAGAACCAAAGGTAATTGGATTCCATTAATTTTAGGTACTTTACTTGCTCCTCCTTATAAATTCTGTAATCATCAATCATGTATCTCTAATTTTATCACTCAATGGTTGAAATTTGTGGTGTTTATCTATTTATTCATATTTTTTCATATTTAGGGCCTCACATATTGTATTAGAGTGATGTTTCAAACCTTAAGGCCTAGGGGCCTGAATCCTAGATCTATATTTTAGATCTACCTAAACCTGGAATATAAATCATATCTTCATTTCAGATCTAGATGTTGATTGAAAAATCTTATGATCTTTAGTTCATTTTGCAATCCCTAAACCTTAAATGATATAAAACATAATTTTAGGGTTTGAAATCTAAATAATTTTTGGTTTACAAATTTGGGGTATTTCCCTTCCTATTCTTACCCAATGGCATGATTTCACAGGTTTATTGAGCAAATATTTCCTTATTGGCTTCTAAATGTTTTTTTTTTAATTGTAGGTAGTTTCTGTTTAAACTTAAATCTACCTACATTTCTGGTTCAGATCTATATCTGAGGCTGAATAAGTGCATCCGAATTCAATTGAATTTGTTATGAATGTACACCAACGATCTAGTGTCATTTGTTGTGATATGCACCAATCACACTAAGCTCTCAATATGGAAAATAGATATATTGCAACATATAAACAGTAGGTACAATTACCATATATACTACTTGTGTGCTTTATGGGGTGCATAATCAATGGGGTGCATAATCAATTGTTTAAGCTTGTTTGCCACTCACTGTCTACAGTATATTGCGAACTTGTAATATAAAGATGGCCCTCGAGCTCATGCCATCATCCATATCTATATTGATGTGTTTCATAGTGTGAACAATCCAAAAGCTAGCGAGTTCCCCTTGAGACTCATGCATATTGTTTATGTTAACCTCTCAACTATAACATGTAGAAACATTGAACAATCTCACTTCTTCTATGTTGAGTTTCATTGCAAATGTAATGTCGTGAGTTTCATTGCAAATGTAATGAAAAAGTAGAGATTGGAACAATTGACCCACTCAAGAGTATAACATATATAAAATTATATTATGGTCATATCTTATTAATAGGGTTCCAATTACTATTGAAATACAAGAGGGGTTGCAAAGGCAACAAATCCCTGTCGTGAGATATTATCTATCGATTGATGCACCAAGAAAGAGACCAACGAGCAAGTATCAAGCAAAAAATGGATGGATTTCCAATATGAAGTAAAATCAATATCTAGTATATTGATTTTACTTTAAATCAATATCTAATATATAGTTATTTTTTATAATATATAGTTATTTTTTATATTGAGTTTATTTTTTTAAAATATAAGTTTTAAGTTTTATTTTTTATAAGTTTTACATTATTATACAGAAACTACTCCAAGACTATTTATATAACGTGTATATATAATTACATTGAATTTATTTATTTATAATTTTAACATTAGTTTATTCAAGTTACTCCAAAGGTTTTTTTATAAATTTCCAGATCATTATTAAAAAAAAAAAAATCCGTGTTACCATTAACCATAAGTTTCATCAGTACCCAAAACGCTAAACCTAAAACAAAATGCCTTTTTCTCAACTCGTCTCTAAAATTTGGTGCCTGAAATTTATCCCATTGAACCATATATAGAATTCAAGCTTTAATGAGGTTTGGAAAAGTACGGTTTTATTTAATAACTTCTAGGCATGATTGAAAACATGATCTTCGTTCCCTGTCCTTGCTAACGCCATTGGAGCATTAGTCAAAGAATAAGTGATCCGTTTGGAAAGAAATGAAATATGACATCCTTATATTTGATAGAATCCGGAAAATGTAATGTTACCATTACCGTTGCTTCCCTACTCAATGAATTTAACAGAGATCACAAAATTCGGTAGGGAAAAGTCGCCCTAATGGAGATGGAGATTTATCACACTTAATGGAGATGTTTATTTAATGGAGATGGAGATTTATCACACTTACATTTATCATCCAAAGGGAAAATAAATGGAGAGGTCCTTGGGTTGAGCCGTGGGGTTTCTTATTATCCTCATAAATTTAAAACAAAAACCTTAAATTCTGCAATTACCATGAGACCAATAGCTGGCCGCGCGAGTTTGCTTCTTGTTGCACTGTATGAGCAGGCGCGAAATAGAAAAAATGACCAAGTGGGCGTGCAGTCCAATCAAAAACGTTTTTTGTTTCTTTACGGTTTTTAGAGTCTGTTGAACAATTAGAAGTGTAAAACCCTCTTATTTTTTGTAAAAAAATAAGGAGTTAGAAGAAAATGCCTTGTTTCATCTATAGAAAACGCAACGAAAAAGATTTGGAGATTTAGAAGAATTTACCTTGTTGAACCAGCGATCGTGGAGTGAGCAATATGATACTAAATGCAGTTGAATATTATGATTATGAATATTATGAGATTGAATTTGTGGATTACAAGACGCAGCAAATGAAACCATTCAATCTCAATTGAATGAAGTATCTTTGCATAGAACTCGCTCTTTGAATACAAGTGTATCCTTATTATGAACATGATACTAAGGAGATTGAATTTATTTATCTTTAATACTAATATGGATGATATTATCATCACGTATTAACCGTCCTTGCAATAGTTGTAGGTCTGTAGGCACTGCCCCTTAATGTGTTCGGAATAGCTGTTGGGAGGGCAGTTGTTGACGTAGTTCCCTGTGCAGCACTAGTGAGGAGAATTTAAAGCTTCACCGGCACCACAAGCACTCTCGCATCCTTCAACGACTCTCAATTCTGTCGGGCAGTTGGAAATAATGTTGCAGCTGAGGTCCACAATTGGGAAAGTGTTCGAGGGGGTTATGGAGAGAGGCAGATTGAATCCATCAATGAGAGAGATGTCATAGAAATTGTTGTTCCCATTAAGAGTATACTCGGCGAGCGTTGCAGGAGGTCGTCCAGAAACTTGACAAGTGAGCAAACCGCCACAATCACCAGTGTCGCAGCTTCCTTGACCTGCTATATTAGATGACCCTTTTCGATGTAGTGCACCGAATAAAATTGTAATGAACATTTTGCTAGAGTATCATTGGAAGAACTCCTTCATGGAATCATGAAAGCAACCATGCATTGGAGCTCCTTCCTACTTCTCAAACTTAATTTAATGTCTTTTCATTCTCTATTCCATGGGATACTTGATTTAACTGAGAGTAGCCAGGTGCTCTACAGGCCAGTAAAGAGATGTTGTTACGTTAGGATTATGGCAGTAAAGAGATGTTGTTACGTTAGGATTATGGTGATATTAGGGGTTATGGTGATATTAGAGTTATGGTGATATTAGATAAGGTTATATTAAAAAATAATAATATAAAAATAAAGTACAAATAGTGAAACCCTATCATAACTAACCAAAGATTCAATCTAGATGCCCCAAATGCTCTACAATCCATTATGGAGAGATGTTGTCAAATTAAAGTTGTAATAATATTAGATAAGATTACATTAAAAAAATAATAATATAAAAATAAAATACAGATTGTAAAACCCTATCATCACTAACCAAGGATTCAATCTGGGTGCCCTAGATGCACAGATCAACATTATTTATCTGATCAAATGCACTTGGTCGAACTCAATCAAAGATCATGCCTTCACCCATTCAATAGAATGCCAAACAATCGAAGTTCAACTACACCATGTAGTGCAAGCAGAGGATAGAGATTGTCAAATTGAAAGGAAAGCGAGACTACTTGCAGTGTTTAACTTCATGTGATTTTAAGTGTTTAACTTGCAGTGTTCTTGTTTATGAAATTTGAAATTTTTAGTTCTCTGTCATTTTTTCTATGGGCGTACTACTTTCAATGCTTTCTCTAATTTTAACCAACAGAGGGGCATGTCGCCCAAAGATGCTAGCAAGCCAAATTGATCGTTGGTATTAGTAAGTAATATTATATGTGGGTTATTTAGAGTTATTGAATCAATCTCTACGATAAACTTCAACCCTAATAATCCTACTGATCTCTTAGATAAAACCCTAACCCTAATAATCCTCCTCTTTTTAATTGTTGGTGTTGCCTCTTCAACCCTAATAATCCTACTGATCTCTTAGATAAAACCCTAACCCTAATAATCCTCCTCTTTTTAATTGTTGGTGTTGCCTCCCTGCATCGGTTTGATACCTAAATTTGATAACAGATATGTGACCCTTGATAGCTAATATTTATATTGTTTTCCATGCTTATGGGTTGACTCTATCTATTTGTTTCTTTCTCTTTGTTTATGGTGTCACCAAGGCTTGATGTTTTTTTGACTGGACTAACCTTTGGTGTGGTAGGCTTGAGCCTTGGCTATGTTTTGGGTTACAAATCCTTTTGTGAAACATAATGTGTTACTCCTCTTATACATTTGTTGTGATAGAGACTTAGTGTTGAAATTATGGTAGTTGCGGGAGGTGTTAACCTACACGTGTAACCCTGACAAGGATAGAATATTTCGGGAAGCAAGAAGAAACCCTAAAGCATTGGACATAACCCTAGAAGACAAGTCGACTAAAGAAAATATTTAATATTGAGTTATTAGCCTCCAGAAGTAGAAGTCAGCCCATACAACTTATAAATATAGGGTGCCAGATCTCATTTGACACACATATCGCAACTGCAGAAATGTAAGAGTGTGCACTGCTGAAACTAGGTAAGTGCACAAGTCTCAAGAGTAGCTGCAGTTGCAACGACTGCAACCTGTATTCTCGGTTTAGGCTTGGACTTTCTATTGGTTATGGTTTGGAATTTCTGCCTTGTGTGCTAGCTCTAGAGAGAGGTACGCTACATTGATTGGCTACTAGGCCTAGGGTTTGCTTCCAAAATTATTCTTTGTCAAGGTTAAGGTGCTCGCGGGTGGCTTCAGCCTATGGATGGGTGACAATATTGCTATATTGTCTATGGTTAAACGAGCACATCTATTATTTCTAAAAGGTTATGGGCCCACACTATCTTTAGACAGTCTAACCGCTGGAAGATAGATTGGGAGGATTTGCTCAGTTACAGTTACAGTTGCAGTTGCAGTCAGTTTTTGCTGCAACAACGAAACCCTAACCCTCTTGTTGAGGCACCTTAAGTGACGATATTGACCTAATTTCTGGATAGCCTATTGCACCCTAACCCAACACACCTTCTCATACTCTCAACAAGCTAAGACGCCAAGTTTGAGTTTTTGGTTAAAGTCAAAGGTTGACCAAGTCAAAGCAGTCATGACTTACTCTACGAAGTCAGAAAACAAGTTAGAAGGGGCTTCTAACTTCAGAGCATGGAAGACAAGGATTGATATCATCCTTGCCAAGAATAAAGTGTTGGATATCGTGAAAAGAAAGATCGTGGAACCACAGTTTGAAGAAGCAAAAGAGAAGGAACCTCAGAACATTGTAGTTATGGAGAAGTTCAAGGACAATGACATCAATGCCATGATTATCATAGTGGATTCTGTAAAATAGCACTTGATACCCTACATATCTCATCTTGACTCATCTAAGAAGATGTACGATGTGCTAACTAACCTGTTCTCAGTGAGAAACATTGGACAAGTAATCAGTCTGAAGAATGAGCTCCGTGACATGGAAATGAATGATGATGACAACATAACATCATACCTTGTGAGAATATCTTAGTTAAGAGATCAACTACAAGATATTGAAGAAATCATTTCAAAGAAGGAACTGGTAAATATAGTACTCAATGGTCTTCCCAAGACATGAGATGCATTTGTCGCAAGCATGAACACAAGGAAGGAGTATCCCACATTTGAAGAACTTTGGACTTGCTGTGCACAAGAAGAATCAAGGATTAATGCAAAAGAGAAAACCCAAAAGAAATATGATGATCAAGCCTTCACAACAAGGTTCAAGAATTTCAGGAATAAGAAGAAGTTTGGCTCAAGGAAGAAACCAAATCAAGAAAAAGGATATGTCAAAGATACAATACTTCAATTGTCGAAAATATGGTCACTACAGGAACCACTTCCCTGAGTTAAAGAAAAGGAAGGAAACAGACGAAGCAACAGTTGTTGAAGAAAGGGAACCGTCAAAGAAAGTCAAGCAGGATAAAACAAACTTCTTCTTCTAAGTCAAGGTAACAATATTCTTCAAAGCTCTTGTATATGTCATGTTTACATAGTTCCTGTACATATCATGTATATCTATTTCTTAGAAGAAAATATGTTAAAGGAAAACAATACCTATGGAAGAATAAAAGGGTAAGGATTGTTATTACGATGACTACAAGTCAAGCAATACACATGAAAAAGATGAAGTATGTTGACAATCTTTGGTAACAATTCCTGTGGAAGCTATTATATAAATAACAACTGTCAGATAAAGACAAAATCATAATCAAACTTGAGGAGACCCAGAAGAATTCAAAAAAAAAAAAAAATGTCAGCAAACAAGAGGAAATTAGAAAAAGACTTGTGACACTTTGCAAAAGGCAATAAGGATGCAGACATAAGCGTGTACTCTCTTAGGCGGAGGGAGATGATTACATAATTCCAAAAGAAGAGCATACATTCATGTATGAAGCAAGGATTAGGAGGGAGCTAATCCTAAATGATATGATCCATTAAGTATAATGAAGTATTTGTCCCCGTTCCCATTGAATGTAGCATCCATGATAAGAAACACATGTTCATAAGAAGTCTTCTTCAAAAAGAAGCCTCAAAGCATCCTTGGTTGTCCATATACATCCATGATCCTATGATGAAAGGAATAAGTTGGAATCTTCAAGCCATGGAATCTATAGAAAACTCCATGGACCCGAGAGCTAAAGAAAAACATGAGGAAGAACATGAAGATTCCAAGAGAGAAAGAAAATATAGAACAACCAATCATTATACCAAGAATCACAAGACTACCATCTTGGTTTGAACTCACTAGAAGAAATCAAACAAAAGTAATGGAAGATATGATGAAGAACAATATATGTAAGAAATTGTGAAAATGGGTTATGAATGAAAGCATTGCAAGATTCATAACTAGAGGTTCTTCCAGAAGGAGAAGACTATGATAACAACTTGTTCCCGTAAACCAAATATACCTCTATCTGAGCTATTATATCTCTTGCAATATCCATGGATTGAAGTTTACATCAGTTGGTTGTAAAAGACTATTCTCCCAATAGAGCATTTGAGGAAGAAGCTTATGTAAATCAATCTCAAGTTTTTGAGGTATACCAGAAAGAGACCCATGTATGCAGATATAAGAAGACCTTGTATGGATTCAAACAACTTGATGCATAGTATCTCATATATAATAGAAGCATGGTGAAAACTTTCTATGACAGAGACAGTGTATCAGAATAGTTACTTAGAAGTATGGGATGATGGATTGCTAATCCATGGAAAACTCTCATGATGACATAAGAAGTGCTACTTGAATATGTTTCAGTTTGAGCCTT
>ML778686.1:419098-433647 GCA_009831015.1 Picea engelmannii | reverse complement strand
CAAAACATGATCCTTTCTCGTTTGACATTTTGGTTTATGTACATAAGGGTAAAGGGTTGGATTTCATTTGCATGTGACTGCATGGGTGGTGAAATTGCTAGGAGGAGTCTTTGCATAATTGAATACCTTATGCCTCAACACATAAACTAATTAAATTCTCAAGTGCTCAAGGGAATATGAAATGAATTGGACGGGAAACTTGGTATCTAATAATGTGACTATCTAGATTCCATAATATGCTAACCTTTTTCCCTTGGGGTGTAGGGCAGTTGGTGATGGAGTGTACTATTAAGGCACTCCATTATATGAAGTCACCGATTTGAAACCTTGGCTTACCTTATGTGTAGCGTGGGCACACCTTGAGGTTATAGTGGTAGCATTTGGATAACACGACCATGTGTCACGCGAGTACGTGATGAACTAGTTGTTGATTCTGCCAGTCACAAAAAAAATGCCAACCTTCATGTTGAAAGAAGAGGAAATGATTGTCAAAAAACAATCGGTATCTTGATGAGAACCCAACACTCATAGTATTAATGATCCAACCCACGTTGATGAACTTAAACCATTAGATCCATGTGCTAAATGGATGTTTTGATGATAATTCATGCTTTAGAGATAAAATATAGTATTCACCATGTATTTATGTAGGTTAGTAAATTCGATTTGCTAATGAATCATGATAATGCTCTTGATATTTATTTACCGTGCATGTGAAATGTGTTGAGATGATTATCATTTTCATAATGTTATACTATGATGTTATGATAACATGTGGTTCCATCTATTAATTTGATGCAATGTTATATATTTGATAAATATACGTTGAGGTTAGATTTCTTATCATAATATCTCTTGATGTAATGATATGATATAATTGTATGCAATTCTTTTATGATAAGATGTTTTATGATGACACGTGGGAGCATGTGGTGATGAAAATGATGTTGTATTCTCCTGATGACACATGGGAGATAACATGTAGATTCTTTTATTTGAGATGTTGATATTACGACTAATGCATTGATTGCATGTTGTGAGGTGGTGATTGCCAGGAAATCTGTAGTGGTCGAGAAGGTCAATTTATTTGATGATATCGTGTGAGCCCATAACCATGAAGGGGAATATTACAAGTAACACATTATGGAATGGGGACAACTCAATCTACTACTTATTCTAGAATTTCTTATGCCTTGTATTGGAGTTGTGGTGTCGAAGTCTAGAAGAATGGCTAGAGTGTTGCTTGCCGGTGGTGTTGTGGGATTGTACTTTGATGCATGGGTTGTACCTGGTATTTATGGAGGGAGTTAAGGTCAACCTTTCGATATGCTTGGTGTACTTGAGTACCGATCTAGATTCTTGCTTGGGTACATGAGGTCTCGAGCCTTGGGGATTTGGATAGACCGGTAGGTTTGAAGCCTAGTTCCTGTTGATTTAAGAATGTTTTACAGTCTTAAGGTCAACCTCATGAGGATGAGAATCCCTGTGTATTTTTAGAGAGGTGGTACTCCTCTTGTTCTTATAATTCTAATGAAATAAAATGAAACAAAAAAAATATGAGAAAGATCAAATTTTGTATTTACATTCACATTCAAGGAAAACAACACTTGAGATTTGGAATGAGGTGTTTTAGAAGAAAATCATATGTACAATTTATGCAACGTGAATAGATTAATATGCATACAAAATATAAAGAATTGATATATCCATCACAACATTCATCAAAGCATTTAACAATAATGAATTGAGGCGAGTTTTTTCTCAAAGCACAAGAATGAATTGATGTTATCAATCCGACAATACAATATGTTGTCTCAGACTGCCCTTGACCACTCCTGAAGAATTTCAATTAGCAGTAGATGCTGCAAAACAATTTTTCCTGGCTGGAGGAACACCCCTATTACTTCACATCAGTGTATCATGTTTAAGCTCCAAGAGCTCATCCGAAGGGACATGAAAAAATTGGCAGTGAGTGTAACTACAGAACAAGGAAAGACCCTAGGTGATTGTCATGGTGATGTTTTTTCGTGGGTTGGAAGTTGTGGAACATTCTTGCAACAAGGAAAGCTTACAAATGGGAGAGTTTGTGGAATATGTGTCATCTGGCATTGATACGTACAGTATTAGTCAACCTCTAGGTGTTTGTGCTGGGATATGCCCATTCAACTTTCCATCTACGATTCCTTTGTGGATGTTTCCAATGGGAGTCACATATGGTAACACATATATCTTGAAGCCTTCAGAGAAAGATCCTAGAGCCATAATGCTTCTAGCCGAGTTAGAAATGGAGGCTGGTTTTCCAGCTGGTGTTCTTAACGTTGTTCATGGTACACATGATGTAGTCAACCATATATGTGATGATCCAAACATCAAAGCAGTCTCATTTGTTGGTTCTAATATGGCTGGCATGCACATATATGCAAGGGCATCAGTAAAGGGAAAACGAGTCCAGGGTGCAAAAATCATGCAATCATCATGCCTGACGCAAATATAGATGCTAAGAAATTGTACAGGTTGCCAAGTACTCGATCTGTGTGGTAGAAGTCTTTAACAACTTCAGCCGCGGTAAGAAATCACAAATATATGTCTACAAGTCAAATTTTTGGTCCCATCATTTTTAGAGGTCCAAATGGAGTTGTTACTGGTGTTAGTGCTCAACATTCACAGTCTTATGCTGCATGGTATGGTTCTTGTCCAGGGCTGAAAGTTTTGACCCTCTATTCTGTGGAATATTCTCGTGGATTGATGAAAGTTTCCATCCATGATCTAGACCCTGGCATTTTTCTTTCTCCCTAGATTATCATGGATTTCTGAAATGAGAAATTCCAGATCATGAGCTAGAAAGGTAACAATTAGGAGGATATTGGTTAATGCAAACATAGAAGAATCTAACACTCTATGCAAGATAATTGCCGCTCTGCATTATTTTCTTCCCAAAGATAAAACAAAACTTTCACCAATGCAGAAGGCGGAATTATAACCAGTTAGCTGATGAAAAGCAGAGCTTTCACCAGCTAACTAGCAAATATCAAGGCAAAATAGCTAGTGAAACTTGAGACTGGCCAGCGAAGGTGTATTTTTGCCCATATCAAAGTTATTTTCAACAGAATCTCTTGAAAATGCTTTCCAAAGATACATATTGAATTATAATGTCAAATATAAGATCCACTTTTGATGCAAAGGAGTTAGAGGAGGATTTCAAGTTGATTTGACACCTTTTTGGGGGCAAATAAATCAGGGTTTTTTGCTAAACTTGGAAAATTCGAATTTATCTTCATCAAAGGATATCAAATAGCCTTGGAAGGCTTATCTGCATAGCGCAAAGGTTCTACATGATCTGAAAACCATGAAATGAGGAGTTGACCTCATTTTGAGGATCAATTCCTCTCTTTTTGTAAAATTGTTTTGACTTTCTATCTTTAGCTTATTTGATCCATTTCTTAGGATCTGAACTTTTATTGTAAAGCTATAAAGCTGAATATATGAGATGAACTGAAGAGAGGTTCAATCTAAGAGACATTTTCTAGCCATTGAACTTGACTTCTTATTCTGATAATAGAATCACAATCCTCTTTTGTTTTCAATATCAGATTCTTTCATATATTTCATGATTCTACACTTTATTCCAGTTTAGTTTAGCTTTTAAGAACTGTCATCTTCTTATTAAGCTCATAATTGGATTAAATAATTTCTTGCTGTCTTGTATGACCCTGCATATGGTTGTATTTGGTTATCTGGACTAGTATTCTTCATCCCTTTTTTTCAACTCTGTTGTCTGATTATTGTTCTCTAAAAGCACTGTTTTATTCAGATACAAGATGAGTGGTTACTTTCATTAGCTATTGAGTTATCTTATTGTTCCAAGCATACAAATCTACCATATTCTTAAGTTACCAAGCACCTTTGGTCTACAACCACAAAGGGTTTCTTGGAGTGATAACAAATTGGTGCCGTTGCCGGGGAGAGGAGATTGAAGCTCAGCTTCCTTGGGAGACGACATAGATCCAACTTTGATGATAGACAAAGCCTGGACATTATTTCAATTGTAATTATCTATCTGGAGACTCCATGAAGGATAGATTCAATGGCGACTCCACTGGTATGACATGAATAAAATCTTTCCTACAAGGTATGAGTTCTGTGATTTTTCAAGTATTTCTGGTTACCCTCATCCAGTACCTACAAGAGATGAATGGGAATGTAGTATTCCCAAATTTCGTGGAGAGAAGTGGGAAGTGCCAGCTGAACATTTGTTGTATTTCCATGACTTTATTGACCGTCTTGAAATTGTACATGAGGATGTTCAAATTAAGCTTTTCAAATTTTCATTAGAAGGGATTGCTCTTGACTGGTGTCGGTCTCTTCCAAGTGCAAGTGTCAGCTCTTTGGCTGATTTTCATGCTGCCTTCCATGTGTTTTGTAAAAACCATTTTCCAGATGAACTTCTCTATCCTCAATGCTATCATGAGTTTTATTTATTGAATAAATATTCAAATACTCATGAAGATTTTGCTGCAGCAGAAGATATCTCTCACCATGATCAAGAAATGGGTGGTCTTCAGGATGATGGCCATAGTATAGATGCTTTAAACAGTATACCAAATGCATCCACTATCTTAGATTGTTATGCAGATCAAATTGTTCCATTTGAAAACTTTAAAGATAATAAGTAGATTGATAGATCAGAAATTGAAAGTTTTGGATCTACAACAAAGGTTGAGTTGCCTACATGCAACATTGAGATCAGTAAAGGCAGCGCTCAGCTTCCGGATTTACAAACCAAGGGAAGTTGTCCCAACCATGAGGAACAAGATTTTCAAAAAACATCTAATCTCCAAGAAGGATAGCCAGAAGATTATATTTCTCCTTATGTACTTTACATGTCAATGTCAAATGAACAAGATGAATATGATGAGGTAAAAGGTGATATTTTTTCAAATCTACTTCAAGATCCTATTGCTGATGACTCTATGCAAGAATCTTCATCTCTATCATTAGAAGTTGTTCTTGATGTTCCCATATTTGATAAATACAGTGATGAGGAAGAATACTTTAAGTCTTGTGAAGGATTGTTCACTACTAAAATTTCATTTAGTCCTATGTTTCAGCAAAGAGATGATCAGAGATGTATGCACATTGTGGTTAATAATAGCTATCAAGATCTGATTGCCTCCTTTAAAAAATTAAAAAATGATGAGCAGATTTTTATATCAGCATATGACAGTTTTGAATCTACAACAGATCCTAAGGGTATCTCTCAGTTTCAATATTTACAACGTCTGGAAGTTTGCAGCAGATATCAAGAAGAAGGCGAGGAACTGAACAGTCCAGATCAACAGTCTATCATATATGTTTCTCCAAAAGATCTTGAGCAGCCTGCATTCAACAATGAGATTAGTAAAGGCAGTTTTCAACATCTTTTCAATTTACAGTTGGATCAGCAGTCCAAAGAGGTATTGCTTTATGAATTTGATGACCCTTTTGCTGACTATTCGGAGTCTATGAGCAGCATAGATGTTAAAATTTTTCTGTCAGAAGAAGATTGTCTTTATCATTTGTTCAAACCTCTTTTCTGCATGATATCTCTTCCATTATTGTTCGGATCAAGATCAAGGATTTTAATAGTAAATCAGTTTATGATATGGCTGCATTGGAAATTCGATCTTACTTGATAAATCTGCCTCTACTGGTTAGTGTAGGAGTAGGCAGAGGAATAAGCTCGCCATACGAGCAATGGGATCTTTTTCAGTGGTTGATTTCATGAATAAGCAGGAGGTTGCATGCAAGTTATAGTTTTGTAGAGGAATAGTTGCAAAAGTCAGATGACTCCATGCCCAATGCCAAAGGCAGCCAGATGACTCCATGCCCAATGCCAAAGGTAGCCAGGTAACTCCATGCCCAATGCCAAAGGTGGCTAGATGACTCCATGTCCAATGGTAAAGGCGACTGGAACTACCAGGTTCTTAGAAACCTCACAGGGAGGTCTCCATCCCAGTTGGAGCCAGATGTTAGCGCTCAAAATGTACTGGTAAATTTTAGCGTTTTCATCCAATTTAGGCTAGATTTTCCATTGTTTACCAGTGTCATGATCTCCAACTGTTTCTAGACATTTTTGAGAAGTTCCCATTGATTACTTTTTCCCAAAGACTCCTATGACTCTGCCCTCTGATCTGCATTCCCAAATCCTTGTTGTTAGAGCCTAAAACCCTAGTTTATTGCCTCTTAGATTTGAAAATAAAAAATATATATTGTTATTTTAACCAAAATATGGTGTGTGGTTTAAGTGTCCTAAATTTATTACATAGAACAAAGTCTAGGGTTGAGGCCACCACATTGAAATCCTAGCACATCAAACCACAAGCCAAGCCAAGCGCAACACCGAGCCTTTTCCCATACGACTCATTGATTTTATAGTTAATGGATTGGCGTATGTAACACTGGAAACACCTAAACTCCCGAGGAATGTGGGATACTTTCCCTACATTGTTTTTTAAAATATTTATAGGCTTCCAGTTGCCGAGATTAAAATAGGTTGCGCAGGTGCTCTAAAAAGAAGCTCAGCCCGGTGTTCTGTTTGCAAATGTAAAGGTGTCAAATTGTAAAGTCTAAGGTGCCGATGTCAATGCCTATCATTACACATATCAAGTGCCCGAGATTACAGAGAGCAGCTAATAAGAAAAGGAGATCACACATCAATATCTGAACAAATCTTGCATGTCCGGGTTGTTTTCAAACTGCAAAATTATAGCCATGCGCTCAGCCAAGTCAAACAAAACATCAAAGCCACGGGTAAATTCTTAGTTTGTCTTGTATGCCAAATTGCCATATTAAGACACAGGTCAATACACAAAGCCCAACACAATTTCCAAGCACGACACCACTCGTTCCATCAAGGGTTGTCGAATTTTTTAATCTTCCTTCATTCATATGGTGTTTTAAATTGAAGGCAACGAGTGATCCTATGGAATTTTAAATTGAAGGCAGCGAGTGAGCTGGTCATGAGAAAATCGCGAGAAACAAAGGGATAATTTTAGTCTTGGCAAACCAATACAAATTACATATATTCTCACGGCCCAACCATCTTTTGTTAGTATATGCGCAGAGGGTTCTAGTTTTGCTCAGTATATGATCTGATGATGGCATATTGAATAAACATCAAATAAGAGATCGGAGACAACAGAAATGGTTATAAGGCCAGTGCTCTAAAAGAGGAATGAAACACGACTAATAGATTTTCAACGAAATGATATACAAGCTCAAAACCTCATGTGAAGATTCAATCGATACAACGACCATTCTGTAGCAAATTCCATTATGTCGGTTCGCCGGCCATTTTGTAGCAAATTCCATTATGTCGATCTGTGTTTTGCTTTCCTGCAACAGTAAACAACGCCACAGTCTCTTCAATACAAAATTCGCACATTGGCCATTAAGAACTCTCTGCTTTCAAGGAATGTCGAGGACTATGCAATTTTCCACCGACAGTGCTGCTACTGCAAAGACACAAGATGTTCAGACTCCTCCAAAGGTCAAATTTCTTATTGGAGGTGAGTTTTTTCTCAAAGCACAAGAATGAATTGATGTTATCAATCCGACAACACAGGATGTTTTCTCAGACTGCCCTTGACCACTCCTGAAGAATTTCAATTAGCAGTAGATGCTGCAAAACAATTTTTCCTGGCTGGAGGAGCACCCCTGTTACTTCGCATCAGTGTATCATGTTTAAGCTCCAAGAGCTCATTCGAAGGGATATGAAAAAATTGGCAGTGAGTGTAACTACAGAACAAGGAAAGACCCTAGGTGATTCTCATGGTGATGTTTTTTCGCCGGTTGGAAGTTGTGGAACATTCTTGCAACAAGGAAAGCTTACAAATGGGAGAGTTTGTGGAAGATGTGTCATCTGGCATTGATACATACAGTATCAATCAACCTCTAGGTGTTTGTGCTGGGATATGCCCATTCAACTTTCCATCTACGATTCCTTTGTGGATGTTTCCAATGGGAGTCACATCTGGTAACACATATATCTTGAAGCCTTCAGAGAAAGATCCTGGAGCCACAATGCTTCTAGCCGAGTTAGAAATGGAGGCTGGTTTGCCAGTTGGTGTTTTTAACGTTGTTCATGGTACACATGATGTAGTCAACCATATATGTGATGATCCAAACATCAAAGCAGTCTCATTTGTTGGTTCTAATATGGCTGGCATGCACATATATGAAGGGCATCAACAAAGGGAAAACGAGTCCAGGGTGCAAAAATCATGCAATCATCATGCCTGACGCAAATATAGATTCTAAGAAATTGTACAGGTTTCCAAGTACTCGATCTGTGTGGTAGAAGTCTTTAACAACTTCAGCGGCAGTAAGAAATCACAAAGATATGTCTACAGGTCAAATTTTTGTTCCCATCATTTTTAGAGGTCAAAATGGAGCTGCTACTGGTGTTAGTGCTCAACATTCACAGTGTTATGCTGCATGGTATGGTTCTTGTCCAGGGTTGAAAGTTTTGACCCCCTATTCCATGGAAGATTCTCGTGGATTGATGAAAGTTGCCATCTGTGATCTAGACCTTGACATTTTTCTTTCTCCCCAGATTATCATGGATTTCTGAAATGAGAAATTCCAGATCATGAGCTAGAAAGGTAACAATTAGGAGGATATTGGTTAATGCAAACATAGAAGAATTTAACACTCTATGCAGGATCATTGCCGCTCTGCATTATTTTCTTCTCAAAGATAAAACAAAACTTTCACCAATGTAGAAGGCGGGATTATAACCAGTTAGCTGATGAAAAGCAGAGCTTTCACCAGCTAACTAGCAAATATTAAGGCGAAATAGTTGGTGAAACCTGAGACTGGCTAGGGAAGGTGTATTTTTGCCCAGATCAAAGTTATTTTCAACAGAATCTCTTGAAAATGCTTTCCAAAGATACATATCGAATTATAATGTCAAATCTAAGATCCACTTTTGATGCAAAGGAGTTAGAGGAGGATTTCAAGTTGATTTGACACCTTTTTGGGGGCAAATAAATCAGGGTTTTTTGCTAAACTTGGCAAATTCGAATTTATCTTCATCAAAGGATATAAAACAACCTTGGAATGCTTATGTGCATAGAAAAAAGGTTCTACATGATCTGAAGACCATGAAATGAGGAGTTGACCTCATTTTGAGCATCAATTCCTTTCTTTTTGTAAAATTGTTTTGACTTTCTATCTTTAGCTTATTTGATCCATTTTCTTAGGATCTGAACTTTTATTGTAAAGCTATAAAGTTGAAGATATGAGATGATCTGAAGAGAGGTTCAATCTAATAGACATTTTCCAGCCATTGAACTTGACTTCTTATTCTGATAATAGAATCACAGTCTTCTTTTGTTTTCAATATCAGATTCTTTCATATATTTCACGATTCTACACTTTATTCCAGTAAAGTTTAGCTTTTAAGAACTGTCATATTCTTATTAAGCTCATAAACTTGGATTAAAGAATTTCTTGCTGTCTTGTATGACCCTGCATATGGTTGTATTTGGTTATCTGGACTAGTATTCTTCATCCCCTTTTTTCAACTCTGTTGTCTGATTATTGTTCTCTAAAAGCAYTRTTTTATTCAGATACATGATGAGTGGTTACTTTCATTAGCTATTGAGTTATCTTATTGTTCCAAGCATACAAATCTACCATATTCTTAAGTTACCAAGCACCTTTGGTCTACAACCACAAAGGGTTTCTTGGAGTGATAACAAATTGGCACCGTTGTCGGGGAGAGGAGATTGAAGCTCATCTTCCTTGGGAGACGACATAGATCCAGCTTTGATGATAGACAAATCCTAGACATTATTTCGGTTGTAATTATCTATCTGGAGACTCCATGAAGGACGGATTCAGTGGCGAATCCATCGCTCTGAAATCTGTTGGCGACTCCACTGGTATGACATGAATCAGATCTTTCCTACAAGGTATGAGTTCTGTGATTTTTCATGTATTTCTGGTTACCCTCATCCAGTACCTACTAGAGATGAATGGGAACGTAGTATTCCCAGATTTCGTGGAGAGAAATGGGAAGTGCCAGCTGAACATTTGCTGGATTTCCATGATTTTATTGACCGACTTGAAATTGTACATGAGGATGTTCAAATTAAGCTTTTCAAATTTTCATTAAAAGGGATTGCTCTTGACTGGTGTCAGTCTCTTCCAAGTGCAAGTGTCATCTCTTTGGCTGATTTTCATGCTGCCTTCCATGTGTTTTGTAAAAACCATTTTCCAGATGACCTTATCTATCCTCAATGCTGTCATGAGTTTTATTTATTGAATAAAGATCCAAATACTCATGAAGGTTTTGCTGCAGCAGAAGATATCTCTCACCATGATCAAGAAATGGGTGGTCTTCAGGATGATGGCCATAGTATAGATGCTTTAAACAGTATACCAAATGCATCCACTATCTTAGATTGTTATGCAGATCAAATTGTTCCATTTGAAAACTTTAAAGATAATAAGCAGATTGATAGATCAGAAATTGAAAGTTTTGGATCTACAGCAAAGGTTGAGCTGCCTACATGCAACATTGAGATCAGTAAAGGCAACTCTCAGCTTCTGGATTTACAAACCAAGGGAAGTTGTCCCAACCATGAGGAACACGATTTTCAGAAAACATCTAATCTCCAAGAAGGACAGCCAGAAGATTATATTTCTCCTTATGTACTTTACATGTCGACGTCAAATGAACAAGATGAATATGATGAGGTAAAAGGTGATATTTTTTCAAATCTACTTCAAGATCCTGTTGCTGATGACTCTATGCAAGAATCTTTATCTCTATCATTAGAAATTGTTCTTGATGTTCCCATATTTGATAAATACAGTGATGAGGAAGAAGACTTTAATTCTTGTGAAGGATTGTTCACTACTAAAATTTCATTTAGTCCTATGTTTCATCAAAGAGATGATCAGAGATGTATGCACGTTGTGGTTAACAATAGCTATCAAGATCTAATTGCCTCCTTTAAAAAATTAAAAAATGATGAGCAGATTTTTATATCAGCATATGACAGTTTTGAATCTACAACAGATCCTAAGGGTATCTCTTAGTTTCAAGATTTGCAGCGACTGGAAGTTTGCAGCAGATATCAAGAAGAAGGCGAGGAACTGAACAATCCAGATCAACAGTCTATCGTATATGTTTCTCCAACAGATCTCGAGCAGCCTGCATTCAACAATGAGACTAGTAAACGCAGTTTTCAACATCTTTTCAATTTACAGTTGGATCAGCAGTCCAAAGAGGTATTGCTTTATGAATTTGATGACCCTTTTGCTGACTATTCGGAGTCTATGAGCAGCATAGATGTTAAAAAATTTTTGTCAGAAGAAGATTGTCTTTATCATTTGTTCAAACCTCTTTTCTGCATGATATCTCTTCCATTATTGTTCGGGTCAAGATCAAGGATTTTAATAGTAAATCAGTTTATGATATGGCTGCATTGGAAATTCGATCTTACTTGATAAATCTGCCTCTACTGGTTAGTGTAGGAGTAGGCAGAGGAATAAGCTCGCCATACGAGCAATGAGATCTTTTTCAGTTGTTGATTTCATGAATAAGCAGGAGGCTGCATGCAAGTTATAGGTTTGTAGAGGCACAATTGCAAAGGTTAGATGACTCCATGCCCAATGCCAAAGGCAGCCAGATGACTCCATGCCCAATGCCAAAGGTAGCCGGATAACTCCATGCCCAATGCCAAAGGTGGCTAGATGACTCTGTGTCCAATGGTAAAGGCGACTGGAACTACTAGGTTCTTGGAAACCTCACAGGGAGGTCTCCATCCCAGTTGGAGCCAGATGTTAGCGCTCAAATTGTACTGGTAAATTTTAGCGTTTTCATCCAATTTAGGCTAGATTTTCCACTGTTTACCAGTGTCATGATCTCCAACTGTTTCTAGACATTTTTGAGAAGTTCCCATTGATTACTTTTGCCCAAAGACTCTTATGACTCTACCCTCTGATCTGCATTCCCAAATCCCTATTGTTAGAGCCTAAAACCCTAGTTTATTGCCTCTTAGATTTGAAAATAAAAAATATATATTGTTATTTTAACCAAAATATGGTGTGTGGTTTAAGTGTCCTAAATTTATTACATAGAACAAAGTCTAGGGTTGAGGCCACCACATTGAAATCCTAGGGCATCAAACCACAAGCCAAGCCAAGCGCAACACTGAGCCTTTTCCCATACGACTCATTGATTTTATAGTTAATGGATTGGCATATGTAACACTGGAAACACCTAAACTCCCGAGGAATGTGGGATACTTTCCCTACATTGTTTTTTAAAATATTTACAGGCTTCCAGATGCCGAGATTAAAATGGGTTGCGCAGGTGCTCTAAAAAGAAGCTCAGCCCGGTGTTCAGTTTGCAAATGTAAAGGTGTCAAATTGTAAACTCTAAGGTGCCGATGTCGATGCCTATCATTACACATGCCAAGTGCCTGAGATTACAGAGAGCAGCTAATAAGAAAAGGAGATCACGCATCAGTATTTGAACAAATCTTGCATGTCCGGGTTGTTTTCAAACTGCAAAATTATAGCCATGTGCTCAGCCAAGTCAAACAACACATCAAAGCCATGGGTAAATTCTCAGTTTGTCTTGTATGCAAAATCGTCAGATTAAGACACAGGTCAATAATAAAAGCCCAGCGCAATTTCCAAGCCCAACACCACTCATTCCATCAAGGGTTGTCGAATTTTTTAATCTTCCTTCATTCATATGGTGTTTTAAATTGAAGGCAACGAGTGATCCTATGGCATTTTAAATTGAAGGCAGTGAGTGACTTGGTTGTGAGCAAATCGCGAGAAACAGAGGGTTAATTTTAGTCTCGAAAAATCAATACAAATTACATATATTCTCATGGCCCAACCATCTTTTGTCAGTATATGCGCAGAGGGTTCCATTTTTACTTAGTATATGATCTGATGATGGCATCCTGAATAAACATCAAATAAGAGATCGGAGACAACATAAATGGTTATAAGGCCAATGCTCTGAAAGAGGAATGAAATGCGACTAATAGCTTTTCAACGAAATGATATACAAGCTCAAAACCTTCTGTGAAGATTCGATCGATCCAACGGCCATTCTGTAGCAAATTCCATTATGTCGATCCACGTTTTTCTTTCCTGCAACAGTAAACAATGCCACAATCTCTTCAATGCAAAATTCATGCATTGGCCATTAAGAACTCTTTGCTTTTAAGGAATTCCAAGGACTATGCAATTTTCCACCGGCAATGCTGCTACTGCAAAGACACAAGATGTTCAGACTCCTCCAAAGGTCAAAGTTCTTATTGGAGACAATTTTTTTCTCAAAGCACAAGAATGAATTGATGTTATCAATCCGGCAACACAGGATGTTGTCTCAGACTGCCCTTGACCACTCTTGAATAATTTCAATTAGGAGTAGATGCTGCAAAACAATTTTTCCTGGCTGGAGGAACACCCCTGTTACTTCACATCAGTGTATCATGTTTAAGCTCCAAGAGCTCATCCGAAGGGATATGAAAAAATTGGCAGTGAGTGTAACTACAGAACAAGGAAAGACCCTAGGTGATTCTCATGGTGATGTTTTTTCGTGGGTTGGAAGTTGTGGAACATTATTGCAACAAGGAAAGCTTACAAATGGGAGAGTTTGTGGAAGATTTGTCATCTGGCATTGATACGTACAGTATTAGTCAACCTCTAGGTGTTTGTGTTGGGATATGCCCATTCAACTTTCCATCTACGATTCCTTTGTGGATGTTTCCAATGGGAGTCACATCTGGTAACATATATATCTTGAAGCCTTCAGAGAAAGATCCTAGAGTCGCAATGCTTCTAGCCGAGTTAGAAATGGAGGCTGGTTTGCCAGCTGGTGTTCGTAACGTTGTTCATGGTACACATGATGTAGTCAACCATATATGTGATGATCCAAACATCAAAGCAGTCTCATTTGTTGGTTCTAATATGGCTGGCATGCACATATATGCAAGGGAATCAACAAAGGGAAAACGAGTCCAGGGTGCAAAAATCATGCAATCATCATGCCTGACGCAAATATAGATGCTAAGAAATTGTACAGGTTGCCAAGTACTCGATCTGTGTGGTAGAAGTCTTTAACAACTTCAGCGATGGTAAGAAATCACAAAGATATGTCTACAGGTCAAATTTTTGTTCCCATCATTTTTAGAGGTCCAAATGGAGTTGCTATTGGTGTTAGTGCTCAACATTCACATTGTTATGCTGCATGGTATGGTTCTTGTTGGAAGATTGGTTGTTGTCATTGATGTCAACCCTAGTCATGGGTTTTGGACCACAAGATCGATGAAGTTATTTGGACATGAAGGAAAATGCACATGTAGATACAACACCCATGGATAGATAGTGTACATCATGCTCTTTCCGGTGGTATGTGGCACGTCACGTGGATCCTCATGGTTGAGGAGAAATGAATTTTTGAAGATGACAAAGTGAATTGTACATGTAGGCCCTGAAGACAATTAAAGAAAAGAATTACAAAATAAGAAAGT
>ML778686.1:381192-415207 GCA_009831015.1 Picea engelmannii | reverse complement strand
ATATATTGTGCATGGTGTATTGTGGTGTATTGGTGTAACTCTTATACTATTGTTCATTTCTCATTGGATATAATTGAATGTTTTAAGTATAAGTTGGAAAAGGTTTTTAAAATTGTACTTGATACTGATTCACCCCCCTCTCAGTATCAATAGTTCTTGTCCAGGGATGAAATTTTTGACCCCCTATTCTGTGGAAGATTCTCGTGGATTGATGAAAGTTTCCATCTGTGATCTAGACCCTGACACTTTTCTTTCTCCCTAGATTATCATGGATTTCTGAAATGAGAAATTCCAGATCATGAGCTAGAAAGGTAACAGTTAGGAGGATATTGGTTAATGCAAACATAGAAGAATCTAACACTCTATGCTGGATCATTGCCGCTCTGCATTATTTTCTTCTCAAAGATAAAACATAACTTTCACCAGCGTAGAAGGCGGAATTATAACCAGTTAGCTGATGAAAAGCAGAGCTTTCACCAGCTAACTAGCAAATATTAAGGCGAAATAGCTGGTGAAACCTGAGACTAGCCAGCGAAGGTGTATTTTTGCCCAAATCAAAGTTATTTTCAACAGAATCTCTTGAAAATGCTTTCCAAAGATACATATCGAATTATAATGTCAAATCTAAGATCCACTTTTGATGCAAAGGAGTTAGAGGAGGATTTCAAGTTGTTTTGACACCTTTTTGGGGGCAAATAAATCAGGGTTTTTTGCTAAACTTGGCAAATTCAAATTTATCTTCATCAAAGGATATCATACAGCCTTGGAAGGCTTATCTGCATAGCACAAAGGTTCTACATGATCTGAATACCATGAAATGAGGAGTTGACCTCATTTTGAGGATCAATTCCTCTCTTTTTGTAAAATTGTTTTGAATTTCTATCTTTAGCTTATTTGATCCATTTTCTTAGGATCTGAACTTTTATTGTAAAGCTATAAAGCTGAAGATATGAGATGAACTGAATAGAGTTTCAATCTAAGAGGTATTTTCTAGCCATTGAACTTGACTTCTTATTCTGATAATAGAATCACAGTCCTCTTTTGTTTTCAATATCAGATTCTTTCATATATTTCATGATTCTACACTTTATTCCAGTTTAGTTTAGCTTTTAAGAACTGTCATCTTCTTATTAAGCTCATAAACTTGGATTAAAGAATTTCTTGTTGTCTTGTATGACCCTGATATGGTTGTATTTGGTTATCTGGACTAGTATTCTTCATCCCCTTTTTTCAACTCTGTTGTCTGATTATTGTTCTCTAAAAGCACTGTTTTATTCAGATACATGATGAGTGTTTACTTTCATTAGCCATTGAGTTATATTATTGTTCCAAGCATACAAATGTACCATATTCTTAAGTTACCAAGCACCTTTGGTCTACAACCACAAAGGGTTTCTTGGAGTGATAACAGGACCAAAAATAAAAGAGAGCTTTAAATTATCATTCCATAAAGCACCAAAAAGATTATGATGGATAAAACATTTGATAACTCAAGCTTCTTATCAAAGTCTTTGAGAATACAATAATGTAATATCCCAAGTAACTCTCTTGGAGTCTAAAAAAAATAATGAGTCTTTAAATACAAAGGTGAATGTATTTAAATAAAATAAAATGCATTCGCCCTTCGAAGAGGACTTGGATTGAGGTCCCGCAGACCATAAAATGAAAAGACCCGGAAGATAAAACAAGGACAACCAAAAATCAACCTAAATCCCAAAGAATACTGAGAAGACAAAGGCAATATGACAAATGATTGTAGCAGAAATGGACAGAAGAAAAAATGAAAGGGTAGAGTTAATATTCGACTCACTGTGATGGATAAATATTGTAACCTTCACTTGCTTGTAGCTAGATCCTTTATAGGTACATGTTGTGGTTGAGGTGGCATAACTGGTCTAACTGTTTCTTGATTTCTTGGTTCAGTAATTTCGATTAATGTCTTTTTCAACCATTTCTCAATGTACTCTCTTAAAGGTGCCATGATAATTTCATGTTTAGTTTTAATATCATATAACCGATTTTCAAATTCCCTTAGATCCAACTCTAATTGATGCAATGTGTCATCCACCTCATCATTTCTGTTGATATAACAAACTAATCATTTTTTAACTTCATCTTCAGAAAAATCTATGGTTTCGGTAAATTTGTTATCCCAAGCAACTTTTAGTGCTTTAAGTTGTCCCATCAAATATTCTTTGGTTAAGATCATGGTATCCATCAATAAATTGGGACCATCTAATTCATTGGAAAGACTAACAAGTTTAAGAAATAAATCGCTCTTTCTATTCCTTAGGGCCTCAATTTCATTTATCATTTCTCTTAAATCTTTAATTCTCCTTAACCAACATGCATTGATCTACTTCACACGGGAAGGAAAATGAAGTTTTTGTTCCTTTCTCCAAGCTTAATTTAAACTTGAGAATTTAGCTGAAAATGTGTTCACAACTTCCTTGAAAAATCCTTCATCTTTTTCTAAATATTTCTACAAATATTCTTTGAAATTCTCTATTTGGGAGGAAAAGCTAGCAATACTTTGGGAAAGCTCCCAAATTTACTAAATTTTATCAACCCTTTTTTGTATGGCATCACCAACATATTTTTTTATAACTTACAACAAACTTGATGAGCCTTTATATTTTGTACCGCTTTCGGGGATCTCCTCCAATTCAAGTATAGCTTGATTAGAACTCAAAGGTTCTGGAAACAATGGTCTTGGTACCAAAGCAACTTCTAATTATTTTATCCTTTTCTTTAACTCCAAATTATCTCTTTCCATTTTTTCAATTGATTGTTTTAATGCATCTCCGGTAGCTCCATGAAAGTTTTCAATTTTAGATGATGCTACTCCATCCAAGTCAATCGAATATTTCCATTGTTTTGATGACTTCTTATTCTTGGTACTAAATTTTTTAATAATAGTTTTTTGGTTTCACTATTGTATGTCGCATGGTGCAGAGTGAGAGATTCCTCTTCAAATATTTCAGGATCTTGGGTCATCATAGCATCAACATTTTCTCTTGTCTCTAACAAACTTTGTGCAGACAAGACATGTTCTTCAATGAGCTTGTCCATGTCCATTGCATGTGGAATTACCTGGACTTCTAGTGGTTTCATTTCCACTGATGATATATTTCTTTTTCTTTTTACACGAGGGTATGCAATATGTGTTTTCTAAAGGATTTTTCTTGGTGGGTTTTTGTCTCCACTGTTATCTGAGCCTCCAATTGATGTTTTTCTAGTATCCATTCCAATGGTTTTGCTCTTCATTCTTGATGGAGTGCTTCTTTGAGATGTTGTTGGCGAATTGGGGTTTTGATTTGTTGCTTCTTTGACATGTTGTCTATGTCCTCCATTTGTACTATTTACTTCTCCTGTGTTGTTTGAATTTTGGTAGGCCGCTAATTCCTGGAGATCCAAGTTATCTCTGCCACCTTCTTGAAGCTGTTCAATTCCGATGAAGTGTTAATAATATCCCACTAACTGCACATGCATAGTGAATTTGTTGTCTGGATCAAAACCCTCAACACATTTTGCTTCCTTCAAATCCATCTGTTCATGATGTCCCGCCAATTCATTTAGGTGAGTTAAATGTTTAACAATGCAATCCTCAATTTTCCATGGTAGGGTTATAAACTGCCTTTTCCTTTTGTCATGGAAGAAGTGGGACCAAGTTTTGTATTGTCTGCATACTTCTCCACTAAAGAGTTTATCTGATGTATAGAATGGTAAAAGGAAAGGATTCTCCTTACGACCAAATATTCTAATTATAGTGAATTCTTTGGACAACTCATAAATCCCTTTTCTAGTGAGAAATGAAGTTTCTTCTAAGGATAGCCTTAATGTGCTCTGTCCAAATATTAACCTTTTGAATTTTGATATGAAATTGTGTGAGCTGGGTAGAAATTGTATTGGGATTTATGTTTGTACAAAATTGAATACCATGTATAAACTGGTTCTAACTTAAAATCCACATGTTTTTACCAAGGCAAACCTTTAAAAACATGGCCATGAGAAATGGAGAAGATGAGGTAAGACATCATATAGAACATGTTAGTCTTTTTGAGGTAATTTAGCTGGAATGTTTTTTCACTTGAGATGAGATAACCCCTCTCGATGATAGCTTTTTCAAGAAGGGAATATTGCATAGAATATATAACATTTCTTGTTACAAACATAATAGATTCCAAACCGAGAATTCAGGAAAATAGCCAAGCAAATTCTCTATAGGGAATTTTAGCGAATTCACCTCGATTCTGGAAGTACCAGGGTTACATGTTGGATCTTCCAAACAATTGCTTGTAACATCCTCACCATGATCCCCAGTTTAATCAATGCTTATGTAGATATAATGTGTGGCTATGGCCAAGCGATGTAATATGTGAATTGTATTTCTATGCCTTAATAATAAAAATGTGATGGCAGTTGCTAAGGGGACATGGACAAGACATGGGGGCTGAATTAATCCACAAGAGAGGGGAGTGTCTAGGATAATGTCCAAGAGGGGTCCAAGGGGGAAATACCCATGTATATTAATTCAATCCATTTTCCTAAATTGCTACTTGTATGTGAACCTTCCAATTTCTGATTGAGTGTCCCCAAAGCTAGTCATTGAATACATGTAAGAGGGTGGGTGTGAGTGGTCACATCCAAATGTTATTGCGCACATGGGGGTTGAGTAAAATAAACTTGGGGAAGAGTGTGAGTCAAGAAATGTAAGCCAAAGAGAGGAAATTCGTATGGGTTGGGAGAATAATTTTACACATTGAGTTTTGGTGCATGAGGAGCAAGTAGAGAGAAAGAAATAAAGCTTGGAGCTGGTGCAACCATGGAGGGAGAATTATAGAGCAAGATGGAGCGTATTGGAGGGTAATTGGAGTTGAAAAATGAAGAGCCAGGTTTTCATGCTTGAAGAGTGAACTGTTGTGTGAGTTGCACTAAAACAACAAGTGTTTGTTGTTGGTTTTGCTGGTAGTTTTCCTAGTAGCAGGTTCCCTTGAATTCCTAGTTGAGATATTCCTATTTATCTATGCCAAAGATACCCTAATAAATGAATGAGATTCATGAGGGACTGGGATCAGTGAAGGGGTGCATTTATTGGGTTGGGCAGGTCAGGAAAAAGAGAGCTGGTGGAAAATCGGGATAGATGTAGGAAGATATTAGTGGGTTGTGAGTTTTATGAGCTGTGAGTGGACTGTGAGATACCACCCTCTTTTGTGGATTACTAGCCTTAGCTCGGGGGTGACTGGATGTTGATATTTGGAACAATCAGTCTATGGTTTGGTGGAATGTCTGTCCCAAGTAGCTGGTTTCATAACCATTGTTAAAAGATAAGTTTTTTATCTTGTTGCTGAGTTATTTCATGAGTTTGTTTGTTGTGCATGAAGTTTGTGCATTTGAGAATGATTTATATGTTGTTGTGCAAATTATTAAGCTGCATTCATGTTATTTTGATATGTTGTAGATGCATCTATTTTATGGTTGTAGACAGTAGCTAAATCTATTTTAATCCATAGTTGTAAGCTATAGGAAATTGACTAACAGTAAAGGAATTAAATTAGTTGGCTATAAATTTCATTTTCATGAGTATTCCACACCGTAATGTCCCTCAGTTGGGTTGGGGGATGTTACATTATTGTATCAGAGCGTCTTGTTAAAACATCGGGCTTGGATGGGCTTGAACCAAAGAAAATTGGTGAAATTCATTGTTGCAGATTTTGTCTTTGACGGGTTTGGGAAAAATGAAGAATAACAGAGAGGAATCCCCAATTTCGCGAGTGAAAATCTAGGTTTAAACGACTCCAAACTGTTTAATATGTTCCATGGAGCCAAGTTGCAAATTTGTAGATCGAAATTCGATCTGGAATGGTTGAAATTTGAGTTTTAATGGCCACCTGTAGAGTTGCAGGAAATTTGGTGAATCAACAGTTGAGATCATGTTCATCTCAAGATCGACGACTACAATTCTCTTAAATAAATTTAAAATTCATAAAGGTTCAACTGTTTTTAAGTTTGATCAAATCAACGACATAGATTCAATTTTGACTTTTGGAAGTTTAAGGAGATCGACGGTCCATATTCACTTGGACTGTGATCAAAATTTTCTATGTGTGAGGTTCAACAATAGAATCCATCGACGAACGATAGTTAGATCGATGAGTTTAGCGAAGTGTTGGAAATTTTCCAAGAGAAAACGCCGATGGCCTATGACCGATGGACAAACATTGATAGAGTTGGACAAAGTTGATATAATCAACAACCAAGATTAATTTCGGGGGTTGCGAAACGAATGCGATCGATGATCTAGATCAATCAAAGAAAAGTCAAAATTTTTCTAAGTGTGGAAATTTTCCAAGAGAAATCACTGACGAATGATGGTTGGGTCGGCCGAAAGGCCAAAAAGTTTGATTCGGCCATAAGACATCTCTAAGCGCCGATGGTCGACGGTCGGGGATTGGCCAAATCCACCAAAGTGTTTTCAATCATCGACCAAAGTCGTCGATGGCCGATGGTCGGGCATCAACCAATTCAGTGAAGTGTTTTAAATCAAGCAAGAGAAGTCATCGACGACCGATGCGCCAATGGTCATGTGTTGGCCGAATCAACGAGGTATTTGAGTCGTTCAAGATAATCAACCAATGGTTGATGGGGGGGAAGAGGATGATGACATCATCATCTATGTGTCATGCCATGTCACCCAAGTTGACACCTCATGTTGATGTGTCATGCCACATCAACACCCAAGTTGACACCTCATGATGACGGGTCATGGCACGTCAACACCCAAGTGTCATGTCACGTCATCCAATAGAGGTGGCCGATGGTAGATGATTAGGTTGATTGATTTGGGAAAGTGTATTGGACAACCATTAGGGATCACCAATCACCGATGGATGACAGTTGAATTAGTTGGTTTAGAGTTGTGTGTAGATCCGTCATCGGGGAATTGGACCGATGACTGACAGTCGCGTCGACAAATTGGGTAAAGTGTCGTGTGTGTCCAAAGGATGTTGCCAATCACCGATGGATGATAGAGTCAGATCAACAGTTGTTGTTTCTCTTGATTTGAGATCAATGATTGAGATTTAAAGAGGCTGTTATAGTGGTAAGACAATCAGTTTTATGTGAATTTTTGGGGTTTTTGAAGGTCATTAACTTGTGGGGCATTTTTGAGGCCCTAAACGACCTTTTTATCCAGTCAAAACCTACGAGCATAGTGTGTACCAAGGTACAATATGTCTCTACAACTCAAATAAAAAAACTCAGAGAGATCTATCCAATGAGCTAAATGGTTCGCAAAACAGAGCTCGTATGAGAAAGTTACAACCAAAATAGTGAGGGTAAAATTTTGGCACCAATTTTACTTCTAGTGTGCATAACTCCACACTCAAAAGTTTGTTTGGGGCACATGAGTAGTTGGTGGAAATATTATGACCCATACAATACAACGGTGGAGTCATAGTTTGGTTATGAGTACCTGAAAATGTGCAGGAAGAGTAATAAGATACCTATAGCATGTAGGGGTAAATTGGGTAAAACAACCTAAACTTCTCTGAACCATAACTTTTAGCTCAGAGCTCAAATTTGAGTAAACGAATAGTAGTTAGAGAGGTATTGAGGAGTAGAATACATCTTTCCACCCAAAATTTTCATTTGGGCAACAAAAATTCTCAGAAATTAATAAAGAGATTTCTATAGTAGTAAAAGGGTGGAAATTACAACATGTAATTGTTGTAATTTTTCACTCAGAACTCAGATTGAGGCATGAGTATGGTTGTTGGAAAGATGTTTTGTAGAGGAATGCATATAATAAATCAAAATTTTGATTTTGTGCATTATGTACTCCCTAAATTGATGAATAAATAACACACATTCTAATGGAAGGAATGTTTTATGCTATGCATGTTCCTAACAATGATTATTGCATGCACATTTCTTGCATAATTAGAGGTACAAAAATCAACTTTAGTTCTTATATGAGGATTGGACTTATGAAAGATGCTCAGGGATATTACAACCATGAGGAAGAGGTCAACGTTTGCATGTCAACACGAGGAATGTTGAGACAAAGTCAAATAGAAGACAAGATAGGCAGGATATTGTCACTATGAGAAGCCTACATAGGGAAGTGCAGAGCTATCAAACCTATAATGAAAGTATTATGAAGGCTCAGGAAGAGATACTTTAGAGATTGAAAATTTTTCACAAGCAAGTTAACAAGGACTCTGACACTAAGAAAGAAACTAGTGCTAGACAAGTACCAACATCAAGATCCCATAGCAAAAGGGATGATCATTAAAATGATAGGCAGTCAAGAAGCATGAGCATGCACCATCATTATTCAAATCAGTCCACTAGAAGGATTCATGCAAGTTCAGGGCCATGGAGCAACCCAAGCATGTCTCCCATTTAGAGGCAAAGAATAAGGCCTGAGGCAAACATCTTGCAAGGTGAACTCAGGAAGATTAAGCCACCAAATTTCAATGGTGAGCACAGGAAAGAAGAAGATTCCAAGGCCCAACTGTTGGAAATGAAGAAATATTTCCAGCTGCATGATTAACCCTCATGGGTAGAAGCTAGAATTTCCACCTAGCACTTGCAAGGAAAGGCCTCCATGTGGTGGGATCAGCCTAAGCATGCAAAGAACCTTGATGAGAAGATAATCTCATGGAGGTAGTTCAAAGGATATTTCCAAGAGAAATATTTGTCTGAGCATTATTATGAAAGAAAAATGAAAGAGTTATTTGAACTCAAGTTAGGAACCATGAAAATGGAGGAATATGAGAAGAGGTTCTTTGAATTGTTGAAGTATGTAGACTTCATCAAAGATGATAAGGTAAAAATACGAAAGTTTCTAAGTGGGTTACCGTCCTTCTATAGTGAAAAGATACAATATGATAACCTTAAGACATTGGAGGAAACCATAAGGAGAGAAAGGCATCTTTATGAGCAGAGCAAAGGAAGGATAATGTTCCAAAGGGATTGGAATGACAAGATGAAAGGGAAAAATGATCAAAGGAAGAAAGGTTTTAAGCCACCTTTTTTTAGAAATAATTCCTAATAAAATCAACAAGGTTAGTCAACCCAAAATGAACACAAGAATGTATATTCATTTGGGAAAATTCCAAGGCAACAACCTATAGAATGTTGGGGATGTGAGGGAAATCACTTAGACAAGGACTGCCCTCACAAAAGAGAAAGAATCAGGACTGTACACAACATTCAGGAGGATAAAATAGTGGAAGACATGGGAGGGAACATGTCAAGGATTTATGCAGCCTTGGATAAAAAGTAAGATGAATATCAATCCCCCATGATCGAAGTGGAAGGTAAGCTTGAGAACCACCCCATAGAAATTTTGATTGATTCTAGAGCTAGCCATAGTTACATAAATTCTAATATTATTGAAATATTTCACTTGCAAAGAAGTAAGCATAAGAAATATTGGTTAGTCCAGTTAGACACAAGAGCTAAGACAAAGATCGATGAATTGTTTAAAGATTGTTTGATAGACATGAATGGAATCAACTCAAAGGTGTATGTAAACATCATACCATTGGGTTCGTATGTTTGTCTAATTGACATGGATTGGTTGGAAAAGAACCATGCTATCAGAGAATGTTACAACAAGACAATCACATGTATTGATGAAGAAGGAAAACAAGGAAAGACTCAAGGCATTCCAAGAGCATTATCTATTAGAGAGATTTCAACTATGCAGTTGAAGAACAGTTTCAGGAAGGGATGTTAGATTTTTGCAGCCCATATGGAAGAGGAAACCGAAGATGAAGTGGAAAGCATTGAATACCATTCCGTATTAAAGGATTTTGGAGATGTTTTTAGAGAAATTATGGGATTGACACCAAAGAGAGACATTGATTTCTCTATATATTTGGTTCCAGGAGCTGCCCCAGTCTCCAAGGCACCTTACAAAATGGGCACACCAGAATCGAAAGAGTTGCAGATGCAACTTGAAGAGATTTTAAAGAAGGGGTATATATGCCCAAGCGTGTCACCTTGGGGAGCCCCAGTTGTAAAGAAGAAAGATGGAAACTTAAGGTTGTGCATTGATTTCAGACAATTGAATAAGGTCACCATAAAGAACAAATATACTTTGCCAATGATTGATGATTTGTTTGATCAGCTGAAAGGTGCAAGGATCTTCTCGAAGATTGACTTGAGGTCAGGTTATCATCAAGTAAGGATAAATGAATAATATATCAACAAGACAACATTAATGACAAGATATGGACATTATGAATTCATGGTAGTGCCATTTGGGCTATCAAATTCCCCAATAATATTTATGTGTTTGATGAATGGAGTTTTTAGGGAGTACCTCGACAAGTTTGTAATTTTATTCCTAGATGACAGACTCATGTATTCTAAGTCAAAAGAGGAACATGAGAAACATTTAAGAAAGGTGTTGCAAGTTTTAAGAGGGCATAAATTGTATGCTAATCTAAGTAAGTGCATCTTTTATCAAAAGAAGATTCACTACTTGGGGCATATCATTTCAGTAGATGGGATAGTAGTGGATCCTAAAAATATAGAGGCCACTAGAGGATGGCTAGAGCCAAAGAATGTGATAGACGTTAGATTATTTATGGGTCTTTCCAGTTATTACCGAAGATTCATAAAAGGGTTCTCAAATATTGCAACTCCAATAAATTCTTTGCAAAACAAGGGAGTGAAAATTGAATGGACTTCCAAGTGTGAAGAAATCTTTCAACAGTTGAAGAAAATATTGACGAGTGTGCCCATATTGAATATTGAAAATCTAATGAATATTTTTTTTTGTGCACCGATGCATGCAAGGAAGGGATCGATGGATTTCTTAGTCAAAAGGATCATGTGGTATGCTATGAGTCCAAAAAATTAAAAGAGCGTGAAAGAAACTATGCTACACATGATCTAGAATTAACAACAATTGTACATGCATTGAAAATGTGGAGGCATTACCTCATGGGTAAAAAATTTGAGCTAAGAACAAACCACTATGGTTTGAAACATTTGTTTGGACAACCAACACTAAATTCTAGACAGACTAGATGGTTGGAATGATCCAAATGGATATTGGTGGCCACCCAATTATTCCAACTGGCTCCTCTTGACAGTTTTAGTTCAACACGTTCTTCTGTACTTCTTTGTAATGGTGGGTTCTACACTTTTGCGGCTGTATGAAGCCATGCACTTCTTCTAGGTGGATACTGGTGGCCTCCCACCTAATCCAACTGGCTTATTTTGTATGTTTTCATGTCAACACATCTTGTTGTACTTCTAGGGCCGTTTTGAGGCCCTTAAACAATGTTTTTTTGGCTCTCCATAGACAAAATGTAGATGAAGTCAAAGTTTGATGACATAATGTGTATTTCTCTAAAATACCTTTCCAATGGGTTATCACGTGCCTAAAACATAGGTCGTATGCAAAAGTTATGACCTCGAGAAGTTGAGGTACTAACTTACCCATAGGGGCTCACATAACTTTTGGCGCTTCACCTCCTAGGGTTAGGTTTTTGGATGTCTAGGGTTTCAGAATTCATGAGTAATATCAAAAAGGCCTCTAGAGCCTCATTGAAATCATTTTTATCAGACAGATGCACGTAGCAGCCACATCTCTTCTCAGAGATAACTACCACCATTCGAGCAAGTGTTTCAGTTCTGCAGTTTTACAGTTTCAACCTATTTCATTTATTCAATAGAATATTGTTCGCTGGATATCTGTGTTGTTATTCATATCTCTGTGTTTATTGTATTCATTATGTTAATCGGTTCATTCCGCTCCTAAATCTAGATCATGTAATTCTTGAGTGAATATGATCTCGAAATTAAGCATATAAAGGGAAAGGAAAATCAAGTGGCCGATGCACTCAGAAGGAGAGCTCATGAAGTGCATATTGCAACCATCAACATGTACATGACCAATCTAAAGGATCAAATCATTGCAACAACAAATTCAAATCAACATTATTTAAAAATAAAAGAGATATTATAACAAAGTAATTTTAAGAAAAAATTTAATTCTTATGAGCTGAAAGAAGATGGAATTCTCATGTACAAAGGTAAGGTGTATGTGCCGAATTCTAGTGAGTTCAAAAATATAGTTCTAAAGGAAATGGATAATGTGAAATATTCCAGGCACCCAAGATATAAAAAAACAAATGCAACTTGAAGAAGCCAATATTTTTGGCCGGGAATGAAAAAGGAAGTGGCTAATTACATAACTCGATGTCTAGAATTTCAAAAGGTAAATATAGAGCATAGGCACCCAACATGTTTTCTACAACTATTTCCCATTCCAGAATGGAAGTGGGAAGTTGTCACAGTTGATTTCATTACAAATATGCCCACACCAATGAAGCAACATTATTCCATCATGGTGGTGGTGGATAAATTGACTAAGGCAACATATTTTATTCTGACAAAGACTACACACAAGGCATAAAATATTGCCGAAATATATATGAAAGAAGTTGCTAGGCTACATGAAATGCCTAAGGAAATAGTTTCAGACATGGATCCAAAGTTTACTTCCAATTTTTGGAAGGGTTTGTTCAAAGGATTTGGAACAAATCTAAATCTTAGTAAACCATATCATCCAAAGTCAAATGGAAACACATAAAGGACCAACAAGATAATTGAGGACATGCTCATAATGTATATGATGGATCAACCATCAAAGTGGGAATATTATATTCATTTAGTATAATTTTCCTAAAACAATGGGTATCAGGCCTCATTGAAAATGAGTCCGTTTGAAGCATTGTATGGCAGAAAATGCAACACACCAGTGAGTTGGTATAATTCAACAGATAGAGCAGTTGTTGGGCCATAATTGTTAAGGAAAATGGAAGAGTAGACAGAAAAGATAAAGCAGAATTTAAAGGCTTCTCAGTATAGGAAGAAAAGTTATGCAGATAAGAACAAAGTGTTTAGATATTTCAAAGTGGACGAACATGTGTTTTTAAAAGTGAAGGCGTAGAGAACTCATTGAGATTAGGAAGTTTCCCAAAGATAACAACAAGATATTGTGGACCTTTTGAAATATTAGAAAAGATAGGGCCAGTTTCATACATGCTATCATTTCTTGCATCCATGAGAGAACATAATGTATTTCATGTGTCATTATTAAAGAAATATGTGCCTAACCCTAACCAAATAATTGATTGGAATGTGATCCAGGTGGAGAACGAAGGGGATTTCTGGGTGGAACCAATAGACATCCTGGACCAGAAAGTCAAAGTGATTAGGAACAAATCCATAGGGATGGTAAAGGTTCAATATATATGTTACAGTCCTGATGATGATACATGGGAGCATGAAGAAAACATGCAAGTGGAATACCCATAAATTTTTGAAAATTTTGAATAAAATGGAATGCAAGACTCCATTTTGATCAGCTAGAGTTCTAGAACCACATCTTAGAGTCCTACCCAACTATGCCATTGAACTTGATAAACTAATGGTGCATTCCTTGGGTTCCCTGAGTTGAGAGGAATATGATATTATGGTTGGAGCTGCTGTTGAAGTTGTTAAATTGTAGAATTTTATTTCTAAGTATTGTGATGTAAATTTTCATATATGAATATCATCATAGAGTGCACTGAGGACGACACACAATTTTAGGGGAGGGGGAATGTAACATCCCCACTATAATCCCCAGTTTAATTAATGCTTATGTAGATATAATGTGTGGCTACGACCAAGCGATGTAATATGCGAATTATATTTCTATGTCTTACTAATAAAAATGTGATGCCAATTGCTGAGGGGACATGGAAAAGAGATGTGGGATGAATTAATCCACAAGAGAGGGGAGTGTCTAGGATAATGGACAAGAGGGTTTAAAGGGAGAAATACCCATGTATATTAATTCAACCCATTTTCGTAAATTGCTACTTATATATGAACCTTCCAATTTATGATTGAGTGTCCCCAAAGCGAATCTTTGAATACATGTAAGAGGGTGGGTGTGAGTGGTCACATCCAAAAGTTACTAGGTACATGAGGGTTGAGTATAATCAGCTTGGGGAAGAGTGTGAGTCAAGAAAGGAAAGCCAAAGAGAGGAAATTCGTATGGGTTGGGAAAACAATTTTACACATTGAGTTTTGGTGCATGAGGGGCAAGTAGAGAGAAAGAAAGAGAGATTTGACCTGGTGCAACCATGGAGGGTGAATTATAGAGCAAGATGGATCATATTAGAGTGTAATTGGAGTTGAAAACTAAAGAGCTAGGTTGTCAGTCTTGAAGAGTGAACTCATGTGTGAGTTTCTCTAAAACAACAAGAGTTGGATGTAGTAGTGATGATGTCTCCTAAAATATATGACAACTCAAATGGGACAATGAAAAATAGACTCCATGTTTGCATATCAGGTTTGATATTTTATATTGCTACAACTTAAGTAATTGTTGTAACTAGAAAAAAAGTCTTTAGAGTTCTATTACTGTTATTTCTATCAAATGTTTTGTAACACTTGAATATTTTTGGTATGATGATCATTAAGTAAATACTCATTTTTTAGTATTAATGATGCACTTGTTTACAAGGTAAATTGATCTCCTCTAGGAGATGTTCTTGGTTGTTGACTTTGTCCCAGATAGGTTATCTTGTAAATTCCATGGAGGTTACCATGGAGATTTTTTTGTTCTTGTTTCTTGTTCTGGGCATGTTACTATAGAGGAATGATTGGTCACAACACTGAAATAGTGTTGCAGAGGGTTGTTCTTATTTCTTGTTATTGTATTTTGTTTTGGCTCTTATTCCAGGTAGGTCATAGGTGATAGCTATGAGAAGGAGATACTGTGATGTTTGTTCCCATTCTTGTTTTTATTATTATTGTTGCATAAGAATATTTTTCTTGTCTTCTATTTTATCCTATTATGGGAAGGTCATAGGTAATAGCTCTGAGAGGGATCTATAATGACCGTAGCAGGAGACAACAAATTAGATGGTCTCTAGCTAAGACATGGAACATACTATCCAGACATAGAGATGTGTACACGACCGTACACATCCATGTAATGAAGGAGAAGAAGGCTCCAAAGATGACTGTATATATCCCTTTAGTTCACTTGATCACTCTTCAGATCATCGCGAAGAGTTAGTAGAGCCATAAGGGCTTACCCAAAATCGTTGCAGTGACCAGGAAGAGACCAACATGGTCCTGTGATACTTTGCAAGATGAAAAGGGGATACAAATATATGACATTGATGAGCCATATCATGAGGAGGAGCAGATGTCTACACCAGTGGTGAGGCAAGCAACCCCACTAAGTACCAATGCATAAGGAACTAGAGTTTAGAGGGAGTCATCCCTCACGATCTAGTAGGGAGGAGAAACCTTGCTAGGGTTGTTCATAGGAGACCAGACTTCAGAGGAGGTCAAAACATGCAGAGGGTGCAGATGGATCTTGAGATTATATAGACTCAGAGAGATTCAAGATTCAAAGAGAACATATCGACTCAGAGCAAGCATGATATTAGAGAGATTTAGTTGACTCAGAGGAATACCATATCATTGAGAGGAAGTTTCCCCTTATATTCAAGTGGGAGAGAGAGACGTTTTCCAGGACTGACGGGCAGATGCCATGAGTTGAGGAGGCTAGATTGAAGCTTCATAGGCTTCAAGTATATATGAGAACTCTTGGGGTGATTCCTTGTTTTAATGATAGAGGAGGCAACCAGTGAGAAGGACTAGGATATTGATTTTTCCTTAGTTCCAGAGAAAGAAAGAGACCACACAAGTTTCCAGATATGTGGTGCTGATGAGGAAGATCATTGATTCAAAACCTTTCACTTATGAGGAATCTTATAAGCAACAAGTGTGTGGAAGGATGCCATGATGGAAGATTATCAGTCCCTCATGAAGAATGATGTGTGGAAAGTGGCTTCGAGACCAGAAGGGAAGTCAATTGTGACTTCCAAGTGGATCTACAAGATCAAACATGCTGCAGATGGGAGCATAGAGATGCACAAAGCTAGATTTATGGCTAGAGGATTCTCCCAGCAAGAGGGAGAATATTATGACGAGACACTTGCTCCATTAGCCAGAACAAGTGTACATAAAGAAACCATATGATACGTGAGAAGGAGTCTCATGTTTAAATATTGAAGAAAACTTTGTACAAGCTTAAGCAAGCACCCATGGTGGGATATGCCGGACAATTATTTTGATGAGCTTGGAGATGGTTGCCCCTTGATGACCTGTTTCTTACAAGGGATAAGAAGATCACAAATGAGTGCAAGAGGGAGCTCACTTCAGAGTTCAAGATGAAGGATATAGGTTTGATGCATTATTTTTTGTATTGGAGGTGTGGCAAAGACCAGATGATATTTTCCTTAGCCAAGGAAAATATATTATTGAGATCTTGTAGAGATTCAAGATGATGGACTGCAAGTCCATGGCCACACCTATGATGAAAAACATGAAGCTCTTGAGTGATTCATCTTCAGATTTATGGCCATATTACAAGAGTACTTTGATGCAGATTTATGGGAATATTACAAGAAAACCAATGATAATAGGCCTAAGCTCGTTCTCAGAGTTCCCTCATTATAAAAATATAATTTTGGATTAATAAATAATTTAGTGGAAATTATTTATGTGAAGCATGGTTAGGGATCTTGCAGAGCGAATCACAAAGAAGAAGAATGAATTTGTGTTTCCATGTTTGACAAGACATAGGCAATGCAAGGATGCATGTGAAAGGAGGACTTCAGATAGCTTCTGTTCAATCCGAAGAGCATATGCATCGAGGCTCTGTAAGACCAGGTTTCATGTATGGATCGTCCTCAAACGCTTCCAATCCTACATGAAACATGATATTTGCTTTCAAATGGTATACTAAGGCTATTTCATCAATCAATGGACCTCGACTTGTATTTACAAGAACTGCAGGCTTGCATAACCATCCATAATCTTAATAGTATCAACGACGCTTGCAGAGTTCAAATCTCTATAATCTGCAAACCCATAGCTTTGGTTTATGTATCCTTCCTCATGAAATATGGAGAATATGGGTTCAACATCGATAATCCGCTTCCCTCTTTCTGGATTTGATTCAGAGTCAGAATCTGCCTCTGACTCGGAAGCTTTTATCTCAGCTAGCAAGGATTGCTTGGAGCGACATTCTTCAGTGTTGTGCCAAGGGATTTTATGGTATTCACACCACTTTCACATGTCCTTCTTCGACTTCTCATTACCCTTATTTTGTTGCGGCTTGGACCAGTTTTCCTGAGAGTGGCCATCTTTGCTCTGTCCCTTGTTTTCTGGGTTGGGGTTGCCTCTACCCTACTTCGGCTGTGAGGAGTTTGCAAATCCAAACTCTCACCTCTTTTGCTTAAATTTCTGCTCGATCTTGACAACATATCTATAAGCCGTACCCAATGATGTGATGTCCAGAAACTCCATTTCTGTTTGAATGTATCTATGTAGACAACTGTGATATTTGAGCACCAGATGTTATTCAGAATCTTTGATACCCAATTTGGTGCACAGGGTATGGAAAATATTTGTGAAATATGGTACTGTCTGGTCCCTTTCCTGACGCAGGGTGGTCCATCTTGTGTATTGGTCCTCGTAGCTTCCAACATGGTAGTACTTTTATTTAATGGCATCCCTGAAAGAATCCCATGTGGAGGAGACCGTAAATATTGAATATTCCTCTATGGCCCTTTGCTCATAGTAAGTATCCCTCCAGTCCTTAACATGGGGGACGACCTTGAGGAGTGCAAAAGTAATCTTTTCCCCATCGAAAAAATTGTGGATGGAAAAATACCCTTATAGCAGATTCAACCATTTATCTACAACATCCACATCTATCAATCTTTCAAATAATGAAATATCAAAATTTACTTGTACCTTGAAGGGTATTGCATGGCCTCTTGATGAAGATATGTCTCCTGTGGGCAGCTGTCGAAGGATCTGTGCAAAATTGTCCATCATTTCATTCCTTTGTTGCACAAGGGCTTCCTTGAGAAACATTTTAAAATGATCTCCTGCTCCATCATCTTTCTATTTTTCCCCCATGGGTTGTTTTTAGGCTTGACGTGACTGATCTTGCAAAAGGCTTGATTGGTTCAAGTCCCAACTTCTTGTACCCAAATCTTGTCGGGGACATGCACGAAGAAAAATAAATGAAGAGCAGACTGCTCTGATACCACTGATTCAGATTTATGAGTGAAACGAAATGAATAACATATCAAATACAATAACACATAGATACATAGAACAATAACATATATCGAGTGAAAAATAACTTCTATTGAATAAATAAAATAAGTTGAAACTATAATACTGCAGAATGAAAAACAACTTGCTCGAATGGTGGTACTATCTCTGAGAAGAGATGTGGTTTCTATGCACATCCATCTGAGTAGAATGATTACAATGAGGCTCTAGAGGCATTTTTAACATTACTCATGAATTCCAAAACCCTAGACATCCAAAAACCTAACCCTAGGAGATGAAACACCAAAAGTTATATGGGCCCTGATGGGTAAGTTGGTACCTCAACTTCTCGGGGTCGTAACTTTTACATACGAACTACACTTTAGGCATGTGATAGCCCATTAGAAATGTATTTTCAAGAACTACACATTATTCCACCAAACTTTGACTTTGTCTATAGTTTCACTGTGGCAAGCCAAAAACACACTATTTAGGGCCCCAAAACGGCCCTGGAATTACAAAAAGATGTACTGACAAGAAACCTTCCAAAATAATCCAGTTGGAATAGGTGGATGACCACCAATCTCCACCATGCAGCTGTGTAGGGATTTAGACAACCTCGAAAGTGTAGAACCCACAATTACAAAGAATTACAAAAGAATGTGTTGAACTAAAACTATCAAAAGGAACCAGTTGGAATAGGTGGGTGGCCAACAATATCAACCTGGATCAGTCAAATACTTTATATTTATTCCTGAGGAAATATATCCAAGTATTCCTTGAGAATTCATCTATAAATGAGACATAGTACACATTTTTTCCCAATGATGGAACCAACACAGATCCAAACACATCACTGTGAACTTGCTGTAAAATTCCTTCTGGCCTCGTTGCACCAGAGGGGAATCTTACCTGATTATGCTTCCCATATACACAATGTTCATAGAAATCAAAATCTAGAGAGAAGTTAGACATACCTTCAACCATGCCTTTGTTGTGTAGTAGTTGAAGACCCTTCTCTCCCATATGCCCTAGTCTTTGATGCCACAACATAAACTTTTCTCCAGAGACTATGAGTTTTTTCTTCTTCTACTCCAATATCAGGAACAATGGAACTGTTACACACATCACTAATAGTGCTTCCTTTTATCTTATAAAAAATTCCAAACCAAACTCCCTTCAACAACACCATTGCTCCTTGAACCATCCTGCAGGTTTCCTTTTCAAATATTATTTTTACCCCTGCATCGTCTATTTTGATTACATAAATCAAATTCCTGCCCAATCCTGGGATGTGAAAAACACCAGGTAATGTTCCAATCCTTCCATATACGAGCCTCAACTTGAATTTTTCTCGACCTATGATTCTGGTTTTCGAGTCATCATCGAGGAAAACATTACCTCCATCACACCTTTCATATTCACAGAATCACTCCCTATGGGGAGTCATATGAAAGGATGCACCTGAGTCAACCAACCATGCCTCATGATATGCATGTGTGCTTGAAGAAGCCAAGTACACATCCCCTCCTTCCTTGGAGGTCTTTTCTTCTGGAGAAGGAGATTCTTCAGATCCCTTCTTTTTCTCAACTTTGGCCTTGTCGCCCTTCACATTAATTATTCTATAGGCTTGTTGTAAGATTGTGAAATTGTTTGTGTGAGTCATGTTTGAGTCTATAAACCCTCCCATACTGTCATTACATGTGTCTAGTCTAACCATGTCAAATTCCAGTCCATACAAGTAGAAATTGAAAAAATTTCAACATTGGCTCCATTCACATGTAACGTATAAGTAGGGTCAAGTACATGAGCAAGTGATGCCACCCAAAAAATTGGCCTTGTCGCCCTTAACATTAATTATTCTATAGGCTTGTTGTTTGATTGTGTAATTGTTTGTGTGAGTCATGTTTGAGTCTGGAAACCCTCCCTTAATGTCATTTGTTGCATTTAGTCTAACCATGTCAAATTTTAGTCCATACAAGCACAAATTGAAATATTTTCAATGCTGGCCCCATTCACATGTCATGATTTATATGTGTCGGTTTCAAGTACATGAGCAGGCGATTCCACCCAAAAAATTGACCTTTTCTCCCTTCACATTAATTATTCTATAGGCTTGTTGTTTGATTGTGAAATGTTTGTGTGAGTCATGTTTGTTAAGATTAATGTTGTTATTAGGTTGTTTTCAATTTTATCAATGTATTTCCAAAAAAGCAACATAAAGAGGATCAATGAAAGAAACATAATCAATGATAAACTAATGGTGCATTCCTTGGGTTTGCTGAGTTGAGAGGAATATGATATTATGGTTGGTGCTGTTGTTGAAGTTGTTAAATTGTAGAATTTTATTTCTAAGTATTGTGATGTAAATTTTCATATATGAATATCACCATAGAGTGCACTAAGGACGACACACAATTTTAATGGAGGGGGAATGCAACATCCCCACTATAATCCTCAGTTTAATTAATTCTTATGTAGATATAATGTGTGGCTACGACCAAGCGATGTAATATGTGAGTTGTATTTCTATGTCTTAATAATAAAAATGTGATGCTAATTGCTAAGGGGACATGGACAAGAGATGTGGGATGAATTAATCCACAAGAGAGGGGAGTGTCTAGGATAATGGCCAAGAGGGTTCAAAGGGGGAAATACCCATGTATATTAATTCAAACCATTTTTGTAAATTGCTACTTATATATGAACCTTCCAATTTATGATTGAGTGTCCCCAAAGCGAATCATTGAATACATGTAAGAGGGTGGGTGTGAGTGGTCACATCCAAAAGTTATTAGGTACATGGGGGTTGAGTAAAATCAAATTGGGGAAGAGTGTGAGTCAAGAAAGGAAAGCCAAAGAGAGGAAATTCATATGGGTTGGGAGAACAATTTTACACATTGAGTTTTGGTGCATTTGGGGCAAGTAGAGAGAAAGAAAGAGAGATTTGACCTGGTGCAACCATGGAGGGTGAATTCTAGAGAAAGATGGATCATATTAGAGTGTAATTGTAGCTTAAAACTAAAGATCCAGGTTGTCAATCTTGAAGAGTGAACTCATGTGTGAGTTGCTCTAAAACAACAAGCGTTTGTTGTTGGTTTTGTTGGTAGTTTTGATAACAATAGGTTCCTTTGAGTTCCCAATTGAGAGATTCTCGGTTACTTGTGTTGATGTTTTGGTAGCTGCGGGAGGTATTTCCTCCTACTTTTCTTAGAGAAGAAGAATATTCCAAGAAGTAAAACGAATACCATTGAACAATTGAAGAACACCCCAGAAAAGAATAAAGGGAAATACAAGACCACATAAGAGAAGTCGGCCCACAGAAAATAATAATAAAGTGGAAATATAATTTCCAAGAAGAGTAGTCGACCCACAAAAATAATAAAGTAAATTTGACGATCCATAATAATAAGTTTTCCTAGATAGGTGCCTAGATTAGTATAAATACAAATATGGGCCAGTTCATTTGTACATCCACATAGTTCTCCTTCTGCAGTGCGCACTAGGTAGTTACAGTAGTTTCACTATTTATGGTTTATGGTTCTCTTGGAGGGTGCACCCCACTTGGGGTAGGATATTCTTGGTGGCTCTTAGTATTTTCTCTTGTGCGCTACCTCTGGAGGAGTTTTGCTAAGGTTGTGTGGTACTTCCCAGTTTTCAGTTGAAGTTGCAGTTACAGTTGCAGTTATAGTTGCAGTTGCAATAGCAATAGCGGTTGTAGTTGCAACGATAGTTGTAGATGCAGTTGTAGTTACCAGTTGTGCCATTTCTATGGTGTACTATATTTCTCTAGTGATGCATCTATCTTGGTGCCATTTCTGTGGTGTTGATCAGTTGTCTACCCTCACTAGGGTTTGACAAGAAGAAGAGATAAGTATTTTTTATCAGGGTTTTTCATTGTTGGTTTTCTCTTGTGGTTATAGCTTGCTCATGATTGTATTGGAATATTCTCTCTAAGAAAAGTTGGCTGGGTTTTTCCCCAAGTTTGGGGTTTTCCCAAGATAAACATTTGTGTCTTCTTGTGCTTGTGCATCTGCTATTTATATATTTTAGTATATGATTATTGAATGTTAAAAGAAGATAAAAATGATATGGTAAATCTAATTTTATTGAAACTAATCAAAATATAACATGGTTTCAGAGTAGGCTTCCTTCAAAATAGTATAATCGATGGAAGGAAGATCGTGAGATTTGCCACATTGTCGCTATACATGCAATTTGTCGCTACAAAATTTTCTTTGTCAAGCTTGTTGAGAACTTATTATAAATATGATTGGGACAAACTACACCACTAATAAACTCACCCTACCCTAGTGCACTTGCTACATCTCTCAGATTGAACTTTCATCAAAATTGAATTTTTAGGGTTTTAGGCTTGCTGACATTTTCCTGGACATTGAACCTTCTGATTTTTATTTCTAACTTTTTCTTATTGATGTAATGTATGAGATTAGAAGACAAAGATAGATGGTGTACTTGTATATAAGATGAGGGTGTTTGCAGGAGACGTACACTTGGAAAAAGGAAATTTATCCAAGCAGTGATAGTAGATCCAAAGGGATCTTAGATCTAATGCACTCAGAGGAAGCCCAAGAGTTGGATGCAGTAGTGATGATGTCTCCTAAAATATATGACAACTCAAATGGGACAACGAAAAATAGACTCCATGTTTGCATATCAGGTTTGATATTTCATATTGCTACAACTTAAGTAAGTGTTGTAACTAGAAAAAAAGTCTTTAGAGTTCTATCACTGTTATTTCTATCAAATGTTTTGTAAAACTTGAATATTTTTGGTATAATGATCATTAAGTAAATGATCATTTTTCAGTATTAATGATGCACTTGTTTACAGGGTAAATTGATCTCATCTAGGAGATGTTCTTGGTTGTTGACTTTGTCCCAGGCAAGTTATCTTGTAAATTCCATGGAGGTTACCATGGAGATTTTGTTGTTCTTGTTTCTTGTTCTGGGCATGCTACTATAGAGGAATGACTGGTAACAACACTAAAAGAGTGTTGAAGAGGGTTTTTATTATTTCTTGTTATTGTATTTTGTTTTGGCTCTTATTCCAAGTAGGTCACAGGTGATAGCTATGAGAAGGATATACTGTGATGATTGTTCCCGTTCTTGTTTTTATTATTATTATTGCATAAGAATATTGTTCTTGTATGCTATTTTCTCTTGTTCTGGTAAGGTCACAGGTAATACCTATGAGAGGGAGCTATAATGACGGTTGCAGGAGACAACAAATTAGATGGTCTGTATCTGAGACATGGAACATACTATTCATACACAGAGATGTGTACATGACCGTACACATCCATGTAATGAAGGAGAAGAAGGCTTCGAAGATGACTATACATATCCCTTTAGTTCAGTTGATCACTCTTCAGATCATTGGGAAGAGTTATTAGAGCCATAAGGGCCTACCCAGAATCATTACAGTGACTAGGAAGAGACCAACATGGTCCTCTGATACTTTGCAAGATGCAAAGGGGATACAAATATATGACATTGATGAGCTATATCACAAGGAGGAGAAGATGGCTACACCAGTGGTGAGGTAGGAAACCCCACCAAGTACCAACACATAAGGATATAGAGTTCAAAGGGATTCATCCCTCAAGATCTAGTAGAGAGGAGCAACCTCGCTAGGGTAGTTCATAGGAGACTAGACTTCAGAGGAGGTAAACACATGTGGAAGGTGCAGATGGATCTGGAGATTATATAGACTTAGAGGGAGTCAAGATTCAAAGAGAGCATACAGACTCAGAGCAAGCCTGATATAAGAGAGAGTCAGTTGACTCAGAGGAATACCATATTATTGAGAGGAAGTTCCCCCTCAAATTCAGGTGGGAGAGAGATGTTTTCCAGGACTGAAAGATAGATTCCATGAGTTGAGGAGGCTAGATCGAAGCTTCATAGGCTTCTAGGATATATGAGACCTCTTGGGGTGATTCCTTGTTTTAGTGATAAAGGAGGCAACCAATTAGAAGGACTGGGATATTGATTTTCCTTAGTTCCAGAGAGATAAAGAGACCACACTAGTTTCCAGATATGTGGCGTTGATGAGGAAGATCATTGATTCAAAACCTGCCACTTATGAGGAAGCTTCTAAGAAAAACGTGTGTGGAAGGATGCCATGATGGAAGAGTATCAGTCCATCATGAAGAATGATGTTTGGAAAGTGGCTCCAAGACCAGAAGGGAAGTCAATTGTGACTTCCAAGTGGATCGACAAGATCAAACATGTTGCAGATGGAAGCATAGAGATGTACAAAGCTAGATTTTTGGCCAGAGGATTCTCCCAGCAAGAGGGATAATATTATGATGAGACACTTTCTCCAATATCCAGAACAAGTGTACATAAAGAAACCATATGATACGTGAGAAGGAGTGCCATTTTTAGAGATTGAAGAAATCTTTGTACATGCTTAAGAAAGCACCCATGGTAGGATATGACAAACAATTATTTTGATGAGCTTGGGGATGGTTGCCCCTTGATGACCTGTTTCTTACAAGGGATGAGAAGATCACAAATGAATGCAAGAGGGAGATCACTTCAGATTTCAAGATGAAGGATATAGGTTTGATGCATTATTTTTTGGATTGGAGGTGTGGCAAAGACCATATGATATTTTCCTTAGCCAAGGAAAATATATTGTTGAGATCCTGTAGAGATTCAGGATGATGGATTGCAAGTCCATGGCCACACCTATGATGAAAAAAATGAACCTCTTGAGTGATTCATCTTTAGATTTATGGCCATCTTACAAGAGTACTTTTATGTAGATTTATGGGCATCTTACAAGAAAACCAGTGCTAACAGGCTTAAGTTCGTTCTCAAAGATCCCCTCCTTGTTATAAAAATATAATTTTGGATCTAGAAATCATTTAGTGGAAATTATTTATGTGAAGCATGGTTAGGGATCTTGTAGAGAAAATCACAAAGAAGAAGAACGAATTTGTGTTTCCATGTTTGACAAGACATAGGCAATGCAAGAATGCATGTGAAGGGATGACTTCAAATAACTTATGTTCAATCCAAAGAGCATATGCATCGAGGTTCTGTAAGACCAAGTTTCATGTATGGCTCATCCTCAAACGCTTCCAATCCTACATGAAACACGAGATTTTCTTTCAAATGGCCTGCTAAGGTTGTTTCATCAATCACTGGACCTCAACTTGTATTTGCAAGAACCACTTCCTTTATAACTACAGGTTGGCGTAACCATCCATAATCGTAATAGTATCATCAACTCTTGTAGAGTTCAAATTTCTATAATCTGCAAACCCATAGCTTTGGTTTACGTATCCTTCCTCATGAAATATGGAGAAGCTGGGTTCGACATCGATAATCTACTTCCCTCCTTCTGGATTTGATTCAGAGTCATAATCTACCTATGACTTAGAAGCTTTTAGCTCGACTAGCAGTGATGGCTTGGAGTGACATTCTTCAGTGTTGTGCCAAGGAATTTTATGGTATTCACACCATTTTCCTGTGTCCTTCTTCGACTTCTTATTACCCTTCTTGTGTTGCGGCTTGGACTAGTTTTCCTGAGAATTGCCATCTTTGTTATGTCCCTTGTTTTGTGGGTTGGGGTTGCCTCTACCCTACTTTGTCTATGAGGAGTTTGCAAATCCAAACTCTCGACTCTTCTGCTTAAATTTCTACTCGATCTTGACAACATATCTATAAGCCGTACCCAATGATGTGATGTCCAAAAACTCCAATTCTGTTTGAATGTATCTATGTAGACAACCGTGATATTTGAGCACCAGATGTCATTCAGAGTCTTTGATACCCAATTTGGTGCACAGGGTATGGAAAATATTTGTGAAATATGGTATTGTCTGGTCCCTTTCCTGACGCAGGGTGGTCCATCTTGTGTATTGGTCCTCGTAGCTTCCAACATGGTATTACTTTTCTTTAATGGAATCCATGAAAGAATCCCATGTGGAGGAGACTGTAAATATTGCAGATTCCTCTATGGCCCTTTGCTCATAGTAAGTATCCCACCAGTCCTTAACATGGGGGACGACCTTGAGGAGTGCAAAAGTAATCTTTTCCCCATCGAAAAAATTGTGGACGGAAAAATACCCTTATAGCAGATTCAACCATTTATCTACAACATCCACATCTATCAGTCTTTCAAATAATGAAATATCAAAATTTACTTGTACCTTGAAGGGTATTGCATGGCCGCTTGATGAAGATGTGTCTCCTATGGGCAGTCGTTGAAGGATCTGTGCAAAGTTTTCCATCATTTCGTTCCTTTGTCATGCAAGGTCTTCCTCGAGCAACATTTTAAAATGATTTCCTGCTCCATCATCTTTATTTTCGTCCCTCATGGGTTGTTTTCAAGCTCGAAGTGATCGATCTTGCAAAAGGCTTGATTGGTTCGAGTCCCAACTTCTTGTACCCAGATCTTGTCGGGGACATGCACGAAGAAAAATAAATGAAGAGCATACCGCTCTTATACCACTGATTCAGATTTATGAGCAAAATGAAATGAATAACAGATCAAATACAATAACACATAGATACAGAGAACAATAACATATATCGAGTGAAAAATAACTTCTATTGAATAAATAAAATAGGCTGAAACTATAATACTACAGAATGAAAAACAACTTGCTCGAATGGTGGTAGCTATCTCTGAGAAGAGATGTGGTTGCTATGTGCATCCATCTGAGAAGAATGATTACAATGAAGCTCTAGAGGCATTTTTAACATTACTCATGAATGCCAAAACCCTAGACATCCAAAAACCTAACCCTAGGAGATGAAATGCCAAAATTTATGTGGGCCCTGATGGGTAAGTTGGTACCTCAACTTCTTGAGGTCGTAACTTTTGCATACGAACTATGCAAGGATGATTTTTGGGGCTAAATTTCGCTCATGGGCTAATTTTCCATGGTTTTTCCCAAAACAAGATTCGCTTTTCTAAAAATGATTCACCCAAATTCTATAGGATAAAGTTATTTTATCTTAAAAATCACCAAAATTTTATACAAACTATATAAAATCCTTAGAAATTTGAATATTTTTACAAAAATATCGCCAAACATTTTATAGTTGGCATGTTAGCACAAGGGTAGACTCAGGGTTCAATGCTTCAACAACGCACCAACAAAACCCTAACTACTGGCCCTTTCAGCAACACCTGCGAAGCAGATGAAGTCTCACCCGAGGTAGAGGCATGGGTAGTTGCAAGACTCAGGTGTCTGCAACCTTAGCTGGGACACAGATCTGTGATTCTAACACTTATCAAACACTTTAGCATCGATCATTCATCAATATTTAACCCTCATGGCACTCCGCAGATGGCACAGAGCACCACAACATTCACTTAGATCTAGGTTAAGTTAGCACTTAGCAACAACAAAATAGGTCTAGCACTCAACACTTTCATATACGTCAGATCTACATTCATACATCTAAGAAGCACAAAGCAAAGTAGATCTATCTAAGTATATCATAGCAAAGCACATAGTATAATCATATCAAAGCACAACACATGGAAAGAGACAAACACATTAGGTCGAGGCACCGAGCACAACACATAGGTTTACCATGGTTCACCCCCACCCTGGGGCTACGTCCACAAAGTCTTCTTCTTCTTTATTATCTTTGGTCAATTTTATTATAGCACAGAGCTAAAACTTGTACTCCGCATAGGACAGGAGTTCTGTGCGCACCTCGCTAGATCCTCCTTCCCCGAGTAGATCTAGCACAAAGCCTTCTTACAATTTGTGCATTCAACACTTACAACACTTGCACTCAGCTCTACAAGTCGGTCACACAGTATACACAAAGCCTTTACTAGCACTTAGCTTCTCGGCCTCTCTTACATTGCCTAACTACTTATTTATACTTTACAAAATAGGCCTATACATGGGTAAACCCATGGGTCGACATCCCATACCCAATACATTATCCCCCAAAACCCAAAAAGGACCCAAGAAAGGGGTCTAGCTTCCATGATCTCCGCTTCACCTTGCGCTCCATCTTTGACAAGCTGTCGAAGTTCCAAAAATGGTTAAATATGACCAAGTGTTTCCTCAAACTTGGTCAAGGGCCAACAAGCCCCCAACACTCACCTATGACTCGTTCCGAGTCACTTGGATCTAGGTAAAGTTGCCTCAAAGGTCTCGAGCTTGGATCAGATTGCTTCGCCTTGTCTCTGTTCTACTACTTCCTGCTCAGTGAACTCCTGAACAATCGCTTCGCTGATATGCCCTTCCAGTTGTTGCTCGACTATAACAACTACTTGTTCCAGTAGTGTTCCTTGGCCTTTAATTTATTTAAACAGTATATAGGCCTCCTCCTGGCTCAACTGGATTTTCTGGGTGACTTCCATCACTCTGTTATGCATGGTAAGAACCATGGCAAGAACTAGTTGTTGGGAAGTTCATTGTTCCTAGGATCTCTTCATCCTCTCGATAGGTGTCAGGAGCTTGAGCTGTGCATGTAATGTATCTACGTGCTGCTTTTCTTCCTAGAGTTGAGACTCCAGTTTCTTCAACTCTGGGTCTTTAGATAGTTTCTCATATATCTGCGTGCTTTTGTTACTTATTTTTTTTCATTATGCAACGAGTTTTCTAATCCTCTCGACTGCACTCTGAGCATCCAATTCTCATTGGTCGCGCACTTCTTGCAGAGTCTGTGGTATGGTCAGAAGCTCTAATTCCACGACCCTTTGTTGAAGCTGCTGAATAACTTCAGCCAGCTTCATCACTTGACACTCTATGGGATCTTCAGCCTTCGGCTCTAAGCCAGTCACAGAGAGAAATGCTCTGTTGACTGCTTCTTCAATTTCAATCTACTTTGGGAGAAGTTGCTCTTTCTCTTTTTGGACCTTCGCTCGATCTTCTTCAAATTTTTCTTGGAGAGCATTCTTCTCTTGTTACGCTGCTTGAGGTTGCTCAATAATTTCTTCCTGTGCCTTCTTGAGGGCCTGGGTGGCCTGTGCTTTTTCTTCTTGAGCATGTCGAAGGCGTACTTCGACTGTATCAACAATCTTGCGGAGCTGGACTGATTCATCTCCTTCTTCTGTTGTTCCTTCTGGCAGAGGCATAGTAGGGATTGCTCGGCTAGACTGGAGTGCCTGCTATACTCCTTGGAGTGTGATCTCAATTTGGCTATACATTTGTTCCTGCTTCGCTTCCTGCTTCTCTATTATTTCCTTTGAAACATCATTGACCCGTGCAATAGTGAAATCAAAGTCATCCAACGTGAGGGCAGTTCGCATCTTAGTTACAAGGGTTCTTGGTTTCTTTCTGGAGGAAGACTTCAGACATGAAACCTTCCTTTTCTTGGATGAGTCTTCTTCATCCCTGGGTGGAAGTACTTTGACTTGCTGTTGCTCAGATTCTACACCTTCTTTTTCTGGCGTAATGGAAGTCGTCCTTACAGATATGCTATCTATATCCTAAACCTCTTAGGGATTCTTCGTATCCTTTGTCTTCTTTGTTCTACTGAGCCCAAGTGTATCTTGCACATCTTCTAGGTTGTCGATGTCTAAAATTTCTGTGGAGTCTGCTGAAACAAGGAGGTCCGCTAACCATTCCTTGGTGATCTATTCTAGGTCTTCTTTCGTCAGCTTATAGTAGGACTGGAGTTGTTCTTGGTGCTCATCAATGCGTGGGGTTAGGTATATGAAATGGAAGTCCACGTTGAACTTTATCAGAGTTCAGAACCTCTATACAGTATTCGGGGTTATGCGAGGTTCACTCCTTATGGCTGCTTTCAGTTGATTATAATATACGTGGAAAATGACATTCGATTGCCATTGCTTTCTCATGTCGTTCGCATACCACAAGGTACTAAAATTCACAACTAGTGGATCAAAAGGGTCAAGGTACAGGAAAGTTGCACCTTCTGGTAGCTCCCATGCAACAAAGGCGATCAGTATCAGGAGCCAACTAAAATGGAATTCGTGCCCCTGATCCTGAGCTTCTCTACAGTCAATCTCCAGTTGATTCACTAGGTACTTCGCCCAGTTCATCTGTAGTCCCTCTGTGCACTTTCCTGCGAGGTCAACTACAAATCTTGATACTTGTGTTGGTCGATTCTTATGTACCATCTTCCCTACAATTAGTTGGCATGTGAGGCACACTACGCCACTTTCAATAGAAGCTACCTTGTAGCCTCTTGTGCCTTTCTCAACATCGCCATAGGCCTCTTTTATCTTCTGCGCAAGAGCACGGTTTGCGGTCTTTCCAGGATAGTACTCATGGGGATCAGGGCCCTGCATGCTAAGCTTGGTGAGCCTATTGATCAGTGCCGGATCAACAGTTATGTGGCAGTCTAACCACAGGTATCCTCCGTGGTAACTTTCTAGTAGTAACTTTACACAATCATTCACCTCCTAGTGTTTGTCGAAGTGCGGTATTTTCATAACGTTTAGCAGAGTAGACTGCGTAAGGTTCATCGTCTATTGCTGTGGGACGATCTTCGAGTTCTTTCCCTTATTTCGCGTCAAGTAATTATGCGGGGCAAGCATGCTATAAACTTTACGGTCCCCCAGGTTGAAGTCGCAAAACTTCAACGTTGTAACCTTGTCTTGATCTACGCAGTAGGTACATACTCCCTTCGGTAAATATGCAATTACTAGGGTATATTTAAAATCTCTAGGGAAACTGTCCCTGTTAATCTCATTGCTTAGAGGGGGTATGTAAGCTGGTAGAATGGATGTCACTAAATTTGTGTTGGCTATGTCGTCCTTATGATTAGTTCTCCTCTCTGCGCTGGCTTGAGATGTTCCAGCTTGAGCAGTCTACGGGGAGGCTTGCACTCCTCTCATCGGTGAGGCTTGGACTCCTGTGGACATTCTTATTTCTGAGATGACTCTCTTAGTCATTAAATCAAGAAGGAATTATGTGATGGATTCCTCAAGAGCGGTGAGCTCGTCGAACATATGCACTCGGGAAAGATAAGAGGGGTCACGATGATCTCAAAACACTGCACTAGGGTGAGTGATTTGCTTGCAATGATCACTGTATACAATTACGAGTTCTGTGAGCTTTGAGTTTTCAGTTGTAAAAAGTGTTCTTCGTGCGTGGCGCGAAGAGATAAATAGGAAATTCATCAACGGTCTGGTTGCAACGGTTATGAATCATTCATGAACATTGATCCATCCGTTATGGCATGGTCCAACGGTCTGGTGGTGATTCTTTAATGATTTTCTATCCATTCGGGCTGGAAGTCAAACGAGTATATCGGTCTAATGGCTATATTGTTGTGCCATGGCGAAGTGCCAGATGTCACTGTTGTGATATCTCGACGAAGCTCAATTCTTGTGATTTTTTCTTCTGCAAAGTTTCCTCTAGAACCTTCTGTAACTTTTCGATCTTGGCTCTCTTCTTACTTAGCTTCCTATCCTTCTTCTCAGTGAGCTTCGTCTCGGTCATCCTTTTTCCATTCTGAGTCTTATCTTCTCTCGACATAGTCACTTCGAATTGCTGAGGTTCTTTCTTCATATCCAAGGGTAGTAATCCTTCATCATATGGATTAGGTATTTCGGTCTTCTATGGTTCCTCTAATGCTCTTATAGCTTTGACATCTAGGTCCCTGGTACTCAACAACTGAGATATGTTCTCTTGTTCTTCCATCAAGTAGGCAATCCTTCTAGTCATAAATTCCATGAGTTCTTGCTTCTTCTGTTCTAGGGCTTCCTTTTCTTCTTTTTTCTGGATCTAGTCTTTTTCAATCCAAATCTTGCCTAACAAAGATGGAAATGGGGCACGGTCCTCAATAAATCTAATGACTTCAAACTCTTCCTCTATCGAAGCTCCATGGGTACTCATAGCTATCTGGGTAATTCTACCATATAGGGTTACCATTTTTCCTGTAAACAACTTTATTCTTCCTAGTGAAGGAACAATAACAGGCCTCCCTAAGGTTTTCCAAGTACTTTCTGTCATAATGTTCATCTGTGTTCCCTCATCTAGAGCACAATTGATATCGAAGTCTCCTATTCTTACTTTGATTTTCTCCTTTTATTTGAAGATCTCTGACAAACTGGCATCTTTATGTTCATCTAGGGTTTCTTTCATTTTTAGTAACATAATCTCTGATTCTTTCTGGGGTTATTCTATAATCTTAATCTCTTGACCTTGCTCCATATTCATCTTTTCAAGTCTAGTAATCATTCTAGGGAAATCCAATACTTCATGGTCCATAGCCTTACAACAGAGGAAACTAGGGTTTCTCCCAAGGCATTCCTTAGCAAGATGTCCTGGTCTTCTGCAACTGTAACAAAGAGTTAATTCTCTCTTTCTCTTCCATGATCCCGAGATTTTCTTGTACTGCATGCTAGGATCATGATGACTAGCCTACAAAAATTTCTTTCTAGGATCCTACATCCATTGGTTAGTTCAAAAATTCTTTCTATGCATAGGCATAACATATCTTTCATTATTCTTATCAGATCTATTCATATCAAACGTTCTTTCATCTAAAAATGCCCTAGTTTTCAAGCTAGGACAAAATCTATCAAGCATACCTAAATCCATACTTTAGAAACAAAAAATTTCACTTCTTTTACTTCTATATATTACAAAGCTTTCAGATCTAAGAACTTTTAACTATTCTTACCCTTATCAGAGCACAAAGCTTACCGATCTTACCTCTTTCTGTAGATTTGACTTAGAAACTTCCACTTTAACCTTTCTTAGAGCACAACGCGTTCATATCTAACTTCTTTTCTTCAGATCTATCCTTCCTTCTTCAGCACAGAGCTTTTCAGATCAAGTGGATCACTGCGCACTAGGGCATAGGTCCATGCACAGATATTTTACAATTTCAGGACGAACTTTCTACACAAAGCTTCTTCTTCCTTAGTTCCCAGCAATCATAGTTTCAGGTTCTGGCAATGGAACCATTTGTTGGCACAAGGGCAGACCCAGGGTTCAATGCTTCAACATCGCACCAACAAAACCCTAACTACCAGCTCTTTCGGAAACACCTACGAAGCAGTTGAAGTCTCACCCGAGGTAGAGGTAGGGGTGGTTGCAAGACTTAGGTGTCTGCAACCTTAGATGGGACACATATCTGTGATTCTAACACTTAGCAAACACTTTATCATAGATATTTCATCAGTATTTAACCCTCATGGCACTCCGCAGATGGCACAGAGCACCGCAACATTCACTTAGATCTATGTTAAGTTAGCACTCAACAAAAAAAAAATAGGTCTAGCACTTAGCACTTTCATATATGTAAGATCTACATCCATGCATCTAAGAAGCATAAAGAAAAGTAGATCTATCTAAGTATATCATAGCAAAGCACATAGCATAATCATATCAAAGCACAACATATGGAAAGAGACAAACACCTTAGGTCAAGACACCGAGCACAACACACAGGTTTACTGTGGTTCACCCCCAACCTGGGGCTACGTCCACAAAGTCTTCTTCTTCTTTATTAGCTTTGGTCAATCTGATTACAACACAGAGATCAAACTTGTACTCGTCATAGTATAGGATATATGTGCGCACCTCGCCAGATCCTCCTTGTTCAAGGATAAATTCGTGAGTGCGGACACAGACCAATCTCCCCAGATCCACCTGGATCTGGAACAAACTGTGACAGAATACTACTCTTTCCCTAGATCTAAAGTATTGAACGGACAAGAGAAGAAGGATGATGTACTTACTTTATGAAATATCTCCTTATCTCTGTTGATCCTCACTCTGCTACGATGCTCTTGCGTCGTCCAATCACAACAACACAAACCAATCACAGCAAAGACATTAATATATTCAAAACTCTAGACTATACATGTGATCAAGGAATCATGTAATAAGATGATATCATCATTATGGGAAAGGGAC
>ML778686.1:348280-373243 GCA_009831015.1 Picea engelmannii | reverse complement strand
TTCATTTTCTCCCTTTAGAAACATTTCCGCACCCTGACCATTAACACAGTGCGGAAAGTCCGCAGTCAGGCTGAATGCAGCATGCGGAAATCAAGTATTTCCGCAGGATAGTATATATGCAGCCTGCGTACTATTTCCAAAAAATGTGATTTAGAGAAAATGACAAGTGTAACTTTCTTCATGAAAATGATCTTAATGAAGATTTTGATCTTCCATCACCATGTCATTATCATGTCATCATCTCGATAACCAAAAATGTGGATAACACTCCTTCCTCGAGTAGATCTAGCACATAGCCTTCTTACAATTCATGCACTTAGCACTTACAACACTTGCACTCAGCTCTGCAAGTCGGTCACACAGTATACACAAAGCCTTTACTAGCACTTAGCTTCTCGACCTCTCTTACATTGCCTAGCTACTTATTTATACTTTACAAAATAGGCCTAAACATGGGTAAACCCATGGGCCGACATCCCATACCCATTACATTATCCCCAAAAACCCAAAAAGGACCCAAGAAAGGGGTCTAGCTTCCACGATCTCTGCTTCGCGTTGCGCTCCATCTTTGACAAGCTGTCAAAGTTCCAAAAATGGTCAAATATGACCAAGTGTTTCCTCAAACTTGGTCAAGGGCCAACATGGCATATGAAGGACTAGTAAGATTTGCCAAGGTTTCTACATTTAAAAATAAAATTTCATCCTTAAAATCATTCATGGGACTCAACTACATTTTAGGTGTGTGATAGCCCGTTGTAAAGGTATTTTCAAGAACTACACATTATTCCTTCAAACTTTGACTTTGTCTGTAGTTTCACTGTGGCAAGCCAAAAAAACACTGTTTAGGCCCCAAAACGGCCCTGGAAGTACAAAAAGATGTACTGACAAGAAACCTTCCAAAATAAGCCAGTTGGATTAGGTGGACGACCACCAATCTCCACCACACAGTTGTGTAGGGATTTAGACAATCCCGAAAGTGTAGAACCCACAATTACAAAGAATTACAAAAGAACGTGATGAACTAAAATTGTCAAAAGGAGCCAGTTGGAATAGGTGGGTGGCCAACAATATCCACCTGGATCAGTCAAAGATTTTAGATTTATTCCTAAGGAAATATATCCAAGTATTCCTTGAGAATTCATCTATAAATGAGACAGTACACATATTTTCCCAATGACGGAACCAAAACAGGTCCAAACACATCACTGTGAACTTGTTGTAAAATTCCTTCTACCCTCGTTGCACCAGAGGGGAATCTTACCCGATTATGCTTCCCATATACACAATGTTCATAGAAATCAAAATCTAGAGAGAATTTATACATACCTTCAACCATACCTTTACCGTGTAGTAGTCGAAGACCCTTCTCTCCGATATGCCCTAGTCTTTGATGCCACAACATAACCTTTTCTCCAGAGATTATGAGTTTTTTCTTCTTCTACTCCAATATTAGGAACAATGGAACTATTACACCCATCACTAATAGTGCTTCCTTTGATATTATACAAATTTCCAAACTGAACTCCCTTCAACAATGCCATTTCTCCTCGAACCATCCTGCAAGTTTCCTTTTCAAATATTGTTTTTACCCCTGCATCGTCTATTTTGCTTACATAAATCAAATTCCTAGCCAATCCTAGGATGTGTAGAACACCAGGTAGTTTTCTAATCCTTCCATATATGAGCCTCAACTTGACTTTTCCTCGACCTATGATTCTGGTTTTCGAGTCATCATCGAGGAAAACATTACCTCCATCATACCTTTCATATTCACAGAACCACTCCCTATGGGGAGTCATATAAAAGGATGCACCTGAGTCAACCAACCATGCCTCATGATATGCATGTGTTCTTGAATAATCCAAGTACACATCCCATCCTTCTCCCTTGGAGGTATTTTCTTCTATAGAAGGAGACTCTTCAGATCCCTTTTTTTTCTCAACTTTGGCCTTGAAGCCCAAAAAATTGGCCTTGTCGCCCTTCACATTAATTATTATATAGGCTTGTTGTAATATTGTGAAAGTTTTTGTGTGAGTCACGTTTGAGTATGTAAACCCTCCCATATTGTCATTACATGTGTCTAGTATAACCATGTCAAATTCTAGTCCATGCAAGCAAAAATTGAAAAAAATTCAACATTGGCCCCATTCACAAGTCACTTATAAGCAGGGTCAAGTACATGAGAAGGCAATGCCACCCAAAAAATTGGCCTTGTCGCCCTTAACATTAATTATTCTATAGGATTGTTGTTTGATTGTGAATTTTTTTTTGTGAGTGATGTTTGAGTCTGGAAACCCTCCCATACTGTCATTGCATGCATCTAGTCTAACCATGTCAAATTTTAGTCCATACAAGAACAAATTGAAATAATTTCAACACTAGCCCCATTCACATGTCATGATTTATATGAGTCGGTTTCAAGTACATGAGCAGGTGATTCCACCCAAAAAATTGGCCTTGTCGCCCTGCACATTAATTATTCTATAGGCTTGTTGTTTGATTGTGAAATGTTTGTGTGAGTCATGTTTGTTAAGATTAATGTTGTTATTAGGTTGTTTTCAATTTTATCAATGTATTTCCAAAACAACAACATAAAGAGGATCAATGAAAGAAACACAATCATAAGGTACACAACATTTTATCCTGTGAAACCCTCATGGGGGAGAAAACCCAACAAAAACTTCCTCAATAATAGATTTCCAATACAATGCCAAGACTAAGACAAAAAATCCAAGAATAAACTAGGAATGAGAATGCGCCTCTCTTCTGCTTCCTCCTGCAATTACAAATTCCTTCAAAATATGTTGACTAGATGAGTGAGTGAGTGAATGAAAAGGTGAGGTGCCATCCTCACTTATAAATACTTGTTGAGGAGGAGCTAGGGTTATGTCTCTTCACTTAGTAGGGCTGACTTCTTCCAAGAATGGTTAAAACCACTTTATAAACCCTAGGGGTCGACTTTACAAATTCCACTATATAAATATGGTTTGACCAATCCACAAAATTGGATTTGGTCTTATACAAGTCCCAACATGATCAATCCAAAAAATGGGATTTTATCTATACATATGAATTAGTCAACTACAAACCTTAGGATATCTCTTAAAGAAGGTTAAAAATGGATATTTGGTGATACCTAAGGTAGCCGACTACAAACCTTAGGATATCCTCGTATAGGATGATAACTAGGGTAGTCCACTACAAACCCTATAAAATCCTCCAATGTCCTTTAACAACATATAAAAATGATATCAAGGTAAATTATTGCTTCTTTTATTGTATCCCAAACACAACGCAAGGTGTTATCACACTAAATTCCCTTGGGTCTTTTAGTTTATTTTTATCTTTTTTAAAGCCTTAGATTTTAATTTTTTAAATAAAAACTAGTTTTTTCATCCCTTTAAAGTTATGTTTGATAGGACACCTTGGATGACTAAACTTTTGAGTCATAGCTCATGGTTTGATCATGAATTTGATTTTTGATCTTTGAACCCTTTTAGTTCATGGTTTTTTCTTTTTGGTCTCTTTCATTATTTTCCCCTAGGTCAATACCTCCCATGATCAAGCTGATGTGATAGACCTCTCTCCTCACTCATGACCTCACAAGCATGCCTCATTGTCCTTGCTCACCTATCTAATGATATTTTTGAATTGGAAGCGCTGCCTACTCATCAGGTAGTTCCGTAGCACCCGTCACGTTTATCATACCGCCATCCCAATTCATGATTGCCACAACCGATATGATATCCCTTGTTTTCAGCACCAGAAGTTGGTTAAAGAGCCTTCAAAATATCTTGTATTCATGTTCCTGGATAACGGTTTCTAATTTTGAAAACACAACAGTGCTACGCTGCGTGAATTCTCCATCTCTGATTAGGCGACCACATGTCAACCAAATATTACTACTGTGCGAGATTCTAGGGCCAAAGTTTCCTCATTTTTATCCTATGATTGCGTTGAAGAGCTCAACAAGTGTCTACCACGTAGGTATCCACTGTTACCTCCTCTGCGTATTAATTCTTACATGAAATTTTTTATCTGGTTTTGTTTTTCCGAGTTTGCATGGCAGTAAAAAAATTCATCTTTGTATGATAGCCTCATCTCCTCTCTTTTTCAGACCTTTAAACCTCATGGCCCGTATGTGAGTCATAATTCTCTTGTCTTCCTTATCCCTTGAAGTTGCAAGCTTTAGAATAGTCTATCCTCTGCGTATGCATTGCGCTACTCAGAGGCACTTCTTAACCTCTCGCTGCTTCCCCTGCCTCCTTTCATCTTGAAATTAAATGTTTTACTTAGTTTTATAGGGTCAACCTTGCATACTTGAAACCCCATTCAAAGTATCCTGAGCATTACCAAACCGTTACAAAGCCCTCAGTCTAAGTCATGGAGACCCCTAAATTGAAGAAGGCACATAAAAGAGGCAAGATAGTTAGGACAAAACCATTGGACATGCTTCTTTTTAACACAGAACCCATGGAAAGAGAGGCCTTTCAAAGAGTAGGGTGCCTCTTCTTCTGTCAGAACATGTAGAGAGGCCATCCTAAGGTAGCCAGATAGTTTTCATTGCAGTTTGATGGTAAGAAAACTAAGGTTGGGGATTTGGAGTTCGAAGTAACTGAAGCCTCCATCTCAGCCGCAACATGGATCCCCGTTATAGGTGAAAGGTGGTTCAAAGCCATGGCTTTGAGTTTATCTTATGCAAAAGATATTTTTAAACCTGAATATCAAGCCAGTGACCTATCCAAAAGTATGCCAAGGAGCCAATTGATTGAACAATTTGACAGACTACTGAAGATCATACACAGATACTTTACCTGTGAAGGGAGATTCAACACATTATACCAATACCATATAATATTGTTACTACATTTTACTGGTAAGGTTGAGATGAATATTCCTTATTACTTGTTGAGGAGTATAGGTAAAATGTTAGACAGGATACAAGACAAATCTAAAGATGTGGATTCTAGAATTTTCCACTCTGGATTAATAAGAATGCTAGTATCTAAGGAATTGGGAAATAAAGATATTTCATGGGAGCATTTTGTGGTTACCTCTCATTTTAAATTGGATTTAGAACCCACTCCTCAATCACAGAGGGCAAGTTCATTGTCACCTACCAGTGCTACCAAAGTAGGGACCAGTAGGAAGAGAAAGGGTAGAGCCCCTATTAGAGTGTCAGAGGTCAACAAGTAGGTCATTGAAGTTGAGGAGGAATCCTGTCCTTCTCCACACAGAGATTTTTCACCACCTCCTCCACCAAGGTTAGAAGAGGTTCCTCCTTCTACCAAAGCTACATCTAAGAGAGGGAAGAAGCTTCTCTTTTCCCCTTCTCCTCTAGCAGTTGAAATCAAAGGTAAAAGACTTTTCACAAGGTCATCAATTCCTAAGGAGGATTATAGAGAGCAGTCCTTACTAGACATTCCTATTCAAAAGAAGAATGGGAAGAATATTGAAAATCTTGTAGAGGAGAAATTAGAAACCCTTGTACAAAATAAGAAGGGTAAAGGTATTAAAATACCTTTAGAGAGAAAAGAGGAAACCCCTGTGAAACACTTTGAGGAGCCTGTGGTAAGAAATGAAGAAACCACTATGTAAAGAAAAAAGGGTAAAAGTAAGGCCACCGAGAAACCTGATGAGTTGGACAAGACACTTCCCATGCAGGAGGAAGAGGAGTCTAAGGAAAATCCTATTAAGACTGAGCATGCCACTATCCCTTTTGTCAGTCAGACCTATAAAAGACTTATCAAGTAGCTCAGATATGCAAGGAAAGAAATAGCTCATCTTAAAAAAAAAGACAAGGTCCACTTGGCTCAGATGGAAGAGCTCATGGTTGGCTACAATCATACCCTTGACTTGGCAAGGTTTACAACGAGAAATGATTTGCCCCTTCATAAACAACTGAGGAATATTTATAGACAAAACAGGGGCTTCCAGTCTCAGAACAGGAAGTTAAAGGTAGAGCTAAAACACTTTCAAGACGAGGTATCCCAAAGGAATTTATAGGTGTTGGTCAAAGCTGCGATTGAGGATGATAAACCAACAACTAAGGAGAGCACAGCTATGCAGAAGAAGCCTGTAAATGCCAAAAATAAGTCTACTGTGTCAATTGAAGATCCTCTTTCTACTAGGAAGAGTATGAGGTTAAGTGTTAAAATGACAAAATAGTTGGTAAAGGGTAAGCCCCATTTTTGAAGATGTATCTTTTTGGGAGGGTTAACCATTGTGCTAATATTAGTTGTGCCATCTATACAGGCTTCTAGGCGTTTAGCTATCTGGATTTTGAATTTTTGCTAAGTGATATCTTCACCCAGTGGTAAAAGGCACCTAAGTAAAATGGTTATGTCATCATGAAAGGACACATACTACTCGGTACATATTCAAGATTGAAAGGCGTTGCATTTTGGCAATGCTACCCAAACTTGTATGCAGACGCAACGTAAGTGACACTACATAAAGGCGTTGCACAATATTCCACAGAGAACATAATCGACATAAGGGTGCGACATAGTGGCTCTATGTAATATTTGGCAGGGAACATTTTTACACACAGGCGCAACACACAGGGGTGCTGCCAAATACTTTATAGGTGCAACACATAGGCGCTACCTAATATTTCAACAGAGGACCAATGTTGGCACATATACGCAGCACCGTGGTTCTACCTTCTCTTCTTATTTCGTTTTATGGTGTGCTACCCAGAGTTGCTACCCAAGGAAATTGCTAGCAAACACCATGAATCTAGGAGGACTAGGCCAACAATTGTTTGGATATTTTGATAATGGAGAAAGTTACATAAGTAGCAGCTGGCATTTTGAAGACAACTATAGCCTCCAAAGGGACACATGGAAAAACAGGATCTGAGCAACAAAAGATGATCAAAGAAGTTAGAAGCATGATTGGATTAGTCACCAACATTTCCCTGTTTTATAGCATAGGTTGTTATTCTAGTTGTTAGAACAAATAAATGTTTACGAATTTTCAAGGGAACCAGGCCATCTTGTACCTCCAGTTGTTGCCTTCCTTTCTTGTTATAAATAGATATATCAATTGCTTTAGGAGGTTCGGATGGTTGAGAAAGGCTCCCTTTATTTTGTAATATTTTGATGAAGTAACTATGATCTAGTGATGTACTGGACTTAAGACTTTTTGGCGAATAGAAATCAGCTTCCTTTCCAGTCTATTTGCTTATGTTGCTAAATATTCATGCTTTGAAGGATTCACATGAATTATTGTGGTGATGTGATGGTGGATGTTTGATCATTATATTATCATGATGTTTATTTATCTTTCTTAGTTTCTGACGTCAAGAAGATCTTGTGATTAGAAACTTTCTTCCTTAGACTTTTGTAGACCTGATGTTTGCAACAGTCCCTACAGTCCTCTCACTCAAGTTTTCCCTCTGTTCATACTTACTCCCAAACTACTGATAGAAGTTAGCCAAGACCTTAATTTCTGGTGCATGCTAGCCCTGTTGTCTGAGTTAGAACATTACCATTTGAGTCCTTTTCCAATTGACTCATTAAAACACTCTATCATTCACATATAACTTGATGGGTATTGGGCTTGCCTTCCATGCAATCTGAAGGTGACTACTAGTGCTAACATTCTTGGTGCCGTTTCTGGGGAACGATTTGAATACTTTTCCCTGGGATTAAAACGACACAGTATTCTAGTTCTAAAGGTGCATTAAAATTCAGTGCTTCAAAGATTGCAGACTGCACCTGGTGACTCCATTGTTTCATCTCTGGCACCTAAAGGTAGACATACGAGATGAAATCTACAACTACCTTTGGTACCACCTGAGGCTGACCCAAAGAAGATAATCAAGAAGGGAAAAGCTTCCCAAAAAAGTATTTATGTTGCTGCTACAAGTGCTTCTGGTTAGTTGCCTGATTCTACTCTTGATACTCCAGTTGTTTTATCATGTAAGCTTCCTTTATCTTCTGTTGAAGTATCTAAAAAGATTGATTTTGAAGAATCTCCTGTTGAATACTCTTCCTTTTAGACTGAATTGAAAGAGGAAAACATTGATATATTTTCTTCCCCTAATATTGAGAAGTGTTTCAGTCTTGATAGTTTTGAAGATTTCCCTACTTTAGGTTTTGCTACACCTCTTTCTGCTAAAAATTTTTCTGCCAAAGAAGTAGGAACTTCATCTCCCTCCCAGACCTTACCATCCTCTTCAAAAACTTAGCCTCCTATTGTGAAAGTTGAACCCCCCCCCTTTATCTGTTCCTTCCTCTCCTACTATACATACAGTCAAGTCTCCTTCTCCTTCTTGTTCACCAAGAATCCAAAATCAAATGGCAGTTGTTAACCCCCCTTCTAGTAGGATGGATGCCACTGGCTGCAAGATATGATCCTCTACTTTTACCTCAACCACTGAATTCTCTTCCCCCTGGATATTATTTGAAATACATGCCTAAGTTTACCGTGAGAGAAGAAGATGTAATAGATGAGGAACATCTTGTTGCTTTCTACAACTATGCAGATAACCAAAATATTAAAAATGAAGATGTTTGGATGAGGGTTTTAGTCCAAAGCCTATTTGGTGAGGCTAGGAAGTGGTTTAGGAGTCTGGCCCCTAGATCCATTAATGGTATTGAGGCATTGGATGAAGCCTTCTTGAGGCATTGGGGTGACAGAAAGGATTTTGTGTACTACATAACTGAATTTGGATCTTTGAAAATGAAAGAAGGAGAGTCTGTCTTTGACTTTTCTAAAAGATTTAACAAAATGTACAAGAAAATCCCTGATGAGATCAAACCCACTAAAACCATGGAAAAAATCACTTATACCAGTGCTTTCGATTCCGAATTATGCCTCCTTTTGAGAGAAAGAAGGTCACCTTCTTTGGTTCATATGCAAGATGCCGCCTTAGAGGTAGAATCCAACATAGTGGCATCAAATAAACTCAGGGGAAAATATGATAGGGATAGGAGAAAAAACAAAGTTGAAGCTTCAACTTCTAATTCCTCTGTTGTCCATTCTCAAGTAGATGAGTTGACCAAATTAGTAAAATCTCTCCCCACTGAAATTGAGAAATTAAAATCAGAAGGAGGATAGCCATATAGAAATGCTCAAAACACTAAAAATAGAGGTAATTTCAGAAGACCCAACAATGCTCCCCAAATCCTTCCCAGAAACAGAGAGAGAGATGATCAGAGGATACAAGCTTCTTTGCAAAATAATTTAGTGGCATATGAAGAAGAAGAGGAGGTTGAAACTGATCATGAGATTCACTGTTTAGGTGATACTTCCCCATCCCCACACTTGACTCAATCCTCTTATGAGCAACCTTTAATAGATATTCAAATTAATGAGTTAAGCAAGGGGGAGAAAGCAAAGGAGAATCCTGGTAGATATAATTTGAGATATAAGAAGAATGTAGAAAAAATTGAAGCCCCTAATCAGCCTGGTTAGAAAGAAGATCCTGCTAAGGCTGTGACAGTGAGCATCAAGGAAAAAGACTCTCAAAACCCACAAGCTCTAATCAGATATCCTCCTCCTGAAACCAAAGAGATATTGAAGCCTTCCCCTTCCTTCAGTTTTGAGAATGAGATCCAGAAAATAAAGATCCCTGTACCTTTTTTGGAATTGATAAAAAATGAGGATTTTAAAAAATATTTATCCAAAATGTTACAGCCATAATCGTCTCCAAATGCCACTGATTCCATAAATCTGCAAGATGAAAAAAACCCAGTGATTTTAGGTCCTTTGATAGAAGACAGAGATGACTCATCCCCACCATTTTATACTTCACTGAATATACATGATAAGGTGCTACACAATTGTCTCATGGATTCAGGGGCATCCCACAATCTTATGCCAAAATCTGTTATGGATGAACTTGGGTTAGAAGTCACAAAAACCTATCATGATTTATATTCTTTTGACTCCAGAAAATTCAAATGTCTCGGAGTCATTAAGGATATGGTGGTGACCTTATTTCAGCTGCCCATGAAGAGTATACTTATGGATATCATAGTTGTTGATATTCCCCCCAAGTTTGGTATGCTCTTATCAAGATCCTGGATAAAAAGACTTGGGGGAACCTTGCAGATGGATCTCTCTTATGCTACTATTCCTGTTTTTGGGGGAGAGCATAGAAGACTTTACAGGGAAGCTCAATTGGCTTACATCATTAGTGATGAACCCCACCAATCACCCTGTTTTTGCTTTTGATACAGATTCGGGATCTAGTATTTTGCAGCTCACCGATGCCCTAGAAGCTCCTTTAGAAATCAGAAAAAAGTCCATCAACTTTTTTGAAGAGCTTCCTCTAACTACTTATGTCTGGAAGATGTTCTTTGATGGAGCCTCTTCTAAGGAAGGTACTGGTGTTGGGGGGAACTTTGTCTCACCAACTCAAGAAACTATATCTTTGTCATATAAACTATAATTTGAGACTACTAATAATGTGGCAGAGTATGAGGCTCTTGTCTTGGGTTTGAGGGAAGCAAAAGACATGGGGATAGAGGAGATGTCGGTATTTGGGGATGCTGAATTGATAGTCCATCATATTAAAAATATTTATCAAACAAAGCATCCTAGGCTTAGATCTTACAGAAATGAAGTATGGGATTTAGTGGACAGTTTTTTCTCTACTTTTAATATATCATTCATTCCTAGAGAAGAGATTACTATGGTTGATTCTTTGGCTGTATCAACAAACAACTTCAGAATTCCCATACCACCAAAAATCAAGTATGATGTAGAAGTCAAATACAGGCCTTCTATACCGGACAATGTAAAATATTGGAAGGTGTTCGAAGATGATTTAGAACTTAAAAATAGAAGACAAGCATAATAGAGCACAAGATCCCATTAAAAGAAAACACCAAACCTTTCAGGAAAAAGTTGAGGCAAATTAATCCTATGTTGTTGCCTGTCATGGAGAAAGAAGTTAAGAAAATTTTAGATGCAAAAAATATCATTCCTTTGAGGTATTCTGAATGGGTAGCCAATTTGGTCCTAGTAAGAAAAAAGAATGGGGAAATCAGACTTTGTGTTGATTTCCGAAATTTGAACAGAAGCTCAAAAAAGGATAATTATCCTTTACCTAAGATGGAGCACATATTACAAAAGGTGACAGGATCAGCCAAGATGTCTATGGTTGATGGATTCTCTAGATACAATCAGGTATCTGTTTTTCCAGAAGACAAGTTGAAGACGACCTTCACCACTCCCCGGGGGACATTTATGTACGCCAAGATGCCCTTTGGTTTGATGAACGCAGGGGAAAATTTTCAGCGAGCTATGGACATAGAATTTATTGGAGAAAATGATAAGTTTGTTGTTATCTATTTGGACGAAATAACCGTGTATTCCCAGTCTGATAAGGAACACTGTGATCATTTAAGAAAGGTTTTCTTGAAATGCAGAAAACATGGCCTCTCTTTGAATCCGAAAAAAAATCATTGTTTGCCATGAAAGAAGGAAAATTATTGGGGCATATCATGTCAGATGAAGGGGTAAGGATTGGTTCCATCAGGGTTGAAGCTATACAAACTTTTTCACTCCCTAGATCTAAAAAAGAGGTACAATATTTTCTAGGAAAAATCAACTTTTTAAGAAGATTTGTGTCAAATTTTGTTGAGTTAGTTAAGTATATCACAACCATGCTAAGGAAGCATGGTGAAATCAAATGGACTATTGAGGACCGTGATTATTTTGATCAAATAAAGAAATCCTTGATAGAATCCCCAGTTCTTGTCAGCCTCGACTACTCCAAAGAATTTCTTATTTTTTCTTTTGCCTCTTTTGATACAGTAGCAGCAGTCCTATTGCAGAAGAACATTGAAGGCTTAGAACAACCCATTTCCTTTTTCAGTAGGGCAGTAATAGATGCGGAACTAAAGTATGAAATTATGGACAAGCACGCCTATGCATTGGTTAAAGCTCTTAAGTCTTTCAGAGTTTATGTGTTGCATTCAAGAGTTATTTCTTATGTTCCAACAACTGTTGTAAAACAAATTCTTATTCATCCTGATATTGACAGAAAACGCAGCAAGTGGATTGCTAAACTACTTGAATTTGATTTGGAGATTAGGCCCACAAAATTAGTTAAAGGCTAGGGTTTGGCCAAGTTCTTGGCTAAATCAAATTTCTCAGCACTGGGGGTGAATTTCATTCACTCATGTTCAGAAAATCAGTAGGCTGAGATGAATGATAAAATCCCTCAAGTCATTTCTACATTGGAAGATTGCAGCTAGTACAAGGACATTATATTTTTTTTGCAAAATTTACAGCCCACAAGTGGTATGGAAAGAAACAAGGCGAGAGCCTTAAAACTCAAATCAATAAAGTATTACTTCGTTGATCAAATTTTGTATTGGAAGGATCCATTAGGAGTGATTTTGAGATGTCGAGATCCCCAAGAAGCCCAAAAGATTATGTCTGATTTTCATGATAGTTTATGTGGGGGCATCATTATTGGAGAACCACGGCATACAATATCCTTAGAGTTGGGTACTTCTGGCCCAGTTTGTTCATGGATGTTTGTGCTAAGATCAGAGCCTGTGCTAAGTGTTAGAAGTTTTCCAGAAAACAACAGCTTAAGTATTTTCCATTGAAGCCTGTGGCAGCCTCATGACCATTCCAGCACTGGGGCTTGGATTTTATCGAGGAAATACATCCCACTTCCAGTGGTCAACATAGATGGATCCTGACTACTATGGATTACTTTACTAAATGGATTGAAGTTATTCCCACAAGGAACGCTTCACATAAAGTGATCATTGGTTTCCTGGAAGACATCATAGAAAGGTTTGGGTGTCCTGACAGAATTGTCACTGATAATGCTATGTCATTCAAGGTTGAACCATTCATTCAGTTCTGTGAATAGTTTGGGATCACTTTGATTCATTCTACCCCTTACTATCCACAGGGAAACGGGCTTGCAGAATCCTTGAACAAAAGCATTATAAATATCATTAAAAAACTGTTAGAGGATAACAAAAAGGCATGGGATTCAAAACTCAAATTTGCTCTATGGGCTGACAGAGTGATAATGAAAAGGACCTTGGGTCTTTCTCCTTTCCAGCTGGTGTATGGAGTTGAGGCCATTTTCCCTTCTCAGCTTTCCTTGCCTGTAGCAAAATTCTTACAGGATTATCAAGGGGGGCCAAATCATATGATCAGGAGGATTCAACAGTTGGTTGAAGTGTAGAAGACTCAGGAATAGCTTGTAGATAAGGCATATGATCATCAACTAAAGATCAAGAAGGCACTTGGGAAGAAGGTGAACAAAGAGGATTTTAAACTGGGCGATCTGGTGCTCAAGTGGGATGCACTGAGACAAGATAAAGGCAAGCATGATAAATTTTAAACTTTATGGGTTGGCCCTTTCAAAATCTCGGAGGTATTCTCTAATAACACTTTCAAGCTGTAGAATATGAAGGATGAAGAGGTTTTTGGTGGCCCTGTCAATGGGCATTTTCTGAAAAATTACTTTGCTTGAGCCTTGAGTGGCTCTTCATGTCATTGTAAATATCATTTCCTTTTTTATTTTTGTTTCAATAACTGACCCCATAGCCCTAGGATAAGGCACTGAATCTACTCATTCTTGGTAGCTCGCAAGGGGCATGCCATCCCCTATGGAGCCAGTGTTATCACACTAAATTGACTTGGGTCTTTTAGTTTGTTTTTATCTTTTTTAAAGCCTTAGATTTTAATTTTTTAAATAAAAACTAGTTTTTTCATCCCTTTAAAGTTATGTTTGATAGGACACCTTGGATAACTAAACTTTTGAGTCATAGCTCATGTTTTAATCATGAATTTGATTTTTGATCCTTAAATCCTTTTAGTTCATGGTTTTTTCTTTTTGGTCTCTTTCATGATTTGCCCCTAGGTCGATACCTCCCATGATCAAGCTAATGTGACAGACTCTCTCCTCACTCATGACCTCAAAAACATGCCTCATTGTCCTCACTCACCTATCTAATCATATTTTTGAATTGGAAGCTTTGCCTACTCATCATGCAGTTCTATAGCACCCGTCACATTTATCATACCGCCATCCCAAGTCATGATTTCCATGACTGATACCATATCCCTTGTTTTCAGTGCCAGAAGTCGGTTAAAGAGCCTTCAAAAGATATTGCATTCATGTTCCTGGATAATAGTTTCTAATTTTGAAAACACAACAGTGTTGCATTGCATGAATTCACCATCTCTGATCAGGCGACCACATGTCAACCAAATCTTACTACTGTGTGAGATTCCAAGGCCAAATTTTCCTCATTTTTATCCTATGATTGCATTGAAGAGCTCAATAGGTGTCTACTATGCAGGTATCCACTGTTATCTCCTCTGTGTATTAATCCTCACAGGAAATTTGTGATCGGGTTTTGTTTTGCTGAGTTTGCATGACAGTAAAAAAATTCATCTTTGTATGATAGCCTCATCTCTTCTCTTTTTTAGACCTGTAAACCTCATGGCCTGTATGTGAGTCATATTTCTCTTGTCTACCTTAAACCTTGAAGTTGCAAGCTTTATACTAGTCTATCCTCTGCATATGCGTTGCACTACCCAGAGGCATTTCTTAACCTCTCCTTGCTTCCCCTGCCTCCTTTCATCTCGAAATTAAACGCTTTACTCAGTTGTATAGGGTCAACCTTGCATACTTGAAACCCCATTCAAAGTCTTATGAGCATTACCAAACTATTACAAAGCCCTCAATCTGAGTCATGGAGACCCCTAAATCGAAGAAGGCACATAAAGGAGGCAAGATAGTTAGGACAGAACCAGTGGACATGCTTCTTTTTAACACAAAACCCATGGAAAGAGAGGCCTTTCAAAGATTAGGGTGCCTCTTCTTCTGTCAGAACATGCAGAGAGGCCATCAGGAGGTAGCCAGATAGTTTGCATTGTTGTTTGATGGTAAGAAAACTAATGTTGGGGATTTGGAGTTCGAAGTGACTGAAGCCTCCATCTCAGCTGCAACAGGGATCCCCATTATAGGTGAAAGGTGGTTCAAAGCCATGGCTTTGAGTTTAGCTTATGCAAAAGATATTTTTAAACCTGAATATCAAGATAGTGACCTATCCAAAAGTATGCCAAGGATCCAATTGATTGAACAATTTGACAGACTACTGAAGATCATACACAGATACTTTACCTGTGAAGGGAGATTCAACACATTATACCAGTACCATATAAGATTGTTGCTACATTTTACTGGTAAGGTTGAGATGAATATTCCTTATTACTTGTTGAGGAGTATAGGTAAGATGTCAGACATGATACATGCCAAATCTAAAGATGTGGATTCTAGCCTTTTCCACTCTGGACTAATCAGAATGCTAGTATATGAGGAATTGGACAAGAAATATATTTCATGGGAGAATTTTTTTGTTACCTCTCATTTTAAGTTGAATTTAGCACCCACTCATCAATCACAGAGGACAAGATTATTGTCACCTACCAGTGCTACCAAAGCATGGAACAATAGGAAGAGAAAGGGTAGAGCCCATGTTCAAGTGTCATAGGTCAACAATCAGGTCATTGAAGCTGAGGAGGAAGTCTATCCTTCTCCACACAGAGAATTTTCACCACCTCCTCCACCAGGGTTAGAAGAGGTGCCTCCTTCTACCAAAGCTACATCTAAGAGAGGGAAGAAGCTTCTCTTTTCCCCATCTCCTCCAGCAGTTGAAATCAAAGGTAAAATACCTTTCACAAGGTCATCAATTCCTAAGGAGGATTATAGAGAGCAGTCCTTACCAGAGATTCCTATTCAAAATAAGAAGGGGAAGAATATTGAAAATCCCATAGAGGAGAAATTAGAAACCCTTGTACAAAAGAAGAAGGGTAAAGGTATTAAAAGACCTTTGGAGAGAAAAGAGGAAACCCTTGTGAAACACTTCGAGGAGCCTATGGTAAGAAATGAAGAAACCATTATGCAGAGAAAGAAGGGTAAAAGTAAGGCCACTGAGAAACTTGATGAGGTGGACAAGACACTTCCCATGTAGGAGGAAGAGGAGTCTAAGGAAAATCCTTATAAGACTGAGCATGCCATTGTCCCTCCTAATAGTCAAACCTATAAAAGACTTATCAAGCAGCTCAAATATGCAAGGAAAGAAATATATCGTCTTAAAGCAAAAGACAAGGTCCACTTGGCTCAGATGGAAGAGCTCATGGTTGGCTACAATCATACCCTTGACCTAGCAAGGTTTGCAGCGAGAAAGGCTCTGCCCCTTCATAAACAATTGCAGAATCTTTATAGACAAAACAGGGGATTCCAGTCTCATAACAAGAAGTTAAAGGTAGAGATAAAACACTTTCAAGATGAGGTATCCCAAAGGAATTTACAGGTGTTGGTCGAAGCTGCCATTGAGGATGATAAACCAACAACTAAGGAGAGCACAGCTATGCAGAAGAAGCTTGTAAATGCCAAAAAGAATAAGTCTACTGTGTCAATTGAAGATCCTCTTTCTACTAGGAAGAGTATGATGTTAAGTGTTAAAATTGTTGGTTGTGGAGCCTGATTATCTTCCTGATTTATAGGTCTTTTACTTTCAGCCGTGTTTATACCCCATGAAGTATTTACACCCCAGAATTATGTACACTCTTCCACGCGGGGGAGTGCAGAGGGGGGGTACCCCCTCTACGAGGTCCGGGGGGCCTATCCCCCTGGCTGGGGGGTCTGGGGGCAAGCGGGGCCCCCAGCAGGGGTTCAGGGGCGAAGCCCCCGAAGAAAAAATTGCCTTGTAAAAGTATATTGTAATTTCATTATAAATCTGGACCGTTCATTATAAGGTCGCAGATCTAACGGTAGAGATTATGGTAGGGTTTTGTTCCCTAGAAGGCAACCCTCTTTTATGAGGGAAATGTATTGTAGCTATGGTTGATGGTGAATATTGTATTCTGAGAGAGGAGACTGTGAGAGAAAGAAGAGGAAGTTACAATGGGTTTTGTTGTAGGTTGTATCCCTTCATTTGCTGGATAATAATAAAGGAAGGACCTGGAAATTTCTCTAGTGGACGTAGCCAACACTGGGTGAACCACGTAAATCTGTGTCTCTCTTGTATTGTGTGTCTTCTGTGTTTTGTTTCTGCATTTGTTTTATTTTATTGCTCCGCGGTCCTGTTTTTCTAACAAAAATGACAAAATTGCTAGTAAAGGGTAAGCCCCATTTTGAAGATGTATATTTTTGGGAGGGTTAACCATTGTGCTAATATTAGTTGTGCCATCTATACAGGATTATAGGCATTTAGCTATCTGGATTTTGAATTTTTGCTAAGTGATATCTTCACCCAGTGGTAAAAGGCACCTAAGTAAAATGGTTCTGTCATCATAAAAGGACACATACTACTCGGTACATATTCAAGATTGAAAGGTGTTGCGTTTTTACAATGCTACCCAAACTTGTATGCAGATGCAGCGTAAGTGACACTACGTAAAGGCGCTGCACAATATTCCATAGAGAACAAAATTGACATAAGGGTGAGACACAATGGCACTACCCACAGGCGCTACGTAATATTTTGTAGGGATCATTTTTACACACAATCACAACACAGAAGGGCATTACCTAATGGCGCTACCGAATATTTTACAGGTGCAACACACAGGCGCTACCTAATATTTCAATAGAGGACCAATTTTGGTGCATATACGCAACACTGTGGCGCTACCTACAGGTGTTTCCTTCTCTCCTTATTATGTTTTACGGTGCGCTACCTAGAGTTTCTACCCAAGAAAATTGCCAGCAAACACCAGGAATCTAGGAGGACTATGCCAACAACTTTTTGGATAAGTTGATAATGGAGAAAGTTACAGAAGTAGCAGCTAACATTTTGAAGACAACTGTAGGCTCCAAAGGGACACATGGAAAAACAAGAGTTGAGCAACAAAAGAGGATCAAAGCCATTAGAAGCATGATTGGATTAGTCACCAACATTTCCTTGTTTTATAACATAGGTATTTATTCTAGTTGTTAGAACAAATAAATGTTTACAGATTTTCAAGGGAAACAGGCCAGCTCATACCTCCAGTTGTTGCCTCCCTTTCTTGTTATAAATAGATAGATCAATTGCTTTAGGAGGTTCAGATGGTTGAGCAAGTCTCCCTTTATTTTATAATATTTTGATGAAGTAACTATGATCTAGTGATGTACTGGACTTAAGACTTTTTGGCTAATAGAAATAAACTTCCTTTCCAGTCTATTTGCTTCTGTTGCTAAATATTCATGCTTTGAAGGATTGACATGAAATATTGTGGTGATGTGATGGTGGATGTTTGATCATTATATTATCATGATGTTTAATTATGTTTCTTATTTTCTGATGTCAAGAAGATCTTGTGATTAGAAACTTTCTTCCTTAGAATTTTGTAGACCTGATGTTTGCAGTAGTCCCTACACTCCTCTCACTCAAGTTTTTTCTTTATTCATACTTACTCCCAAACTACTGATAGAAGTTAGCCAAGACCTTAATTGCTAGTGCATGCTATCCCTGTTGTCTGAGTTAGAACATTACCATTTGAGTCCTTTTCCATTTGACTCGTTAAAACACTCTATCATTCACATATAAATTGATGGGTACTGGGCTTGCCTTCCATGCAATTTGAAGGTGACTACTAGTGCTAACACAAGGCAAGTTTGCAAGAGGTGCACCCACCCACATGAAAGGCACGAAAAGGGCCACAGAAGGGAGAACTAGGTAAGAGGATGAGCCAAATGATGGATAAGGAGCTATTTTGGCTTCAAATTAACTTTTTCAAGATGACTTGGGCAAGGTTGGGCGCCCAAACGAAATGCAAGGTGAGTTTGCAAGAGGGGTACCCACATGAGGAATTGTAACAAAAGCAAGTGCAATAAGGCTCCAAGAAAGGTGGGTGTCCTCAATAATAAGCATAAACATAAGTGCAAGAAACATCCATAAGTGGGCATCTTCCTTCATGATCTAGGACATAAAACCATGAAACCCCTAGGCCATCCAAAGATCAACTTGTAAACCTACATTTTTTATGAAAATCACAAGAGCAGTGAAAAAATACTGGTGTAGGCCTCATGTAAAATGAGGGGTAACACTAGCAACAAAAACTGGATAATTTTGAACATAATCATTCTTTCACTCCTCTTGCTAATGTCAATTTCTAGTATGTTTGATTCCTATCTTGCAACCCCAATGGATGAACCATCAATAAATTGACTTCATTAACTCAAGTGGCTCTATTGTTGATTCTCTTGGTTAAAGTGGATTTAACCACTTTTTATTATTATTGAATTACCAAGTTGAGTTGATGTCGTAGAAGCTTCAATTCACCCACCACAAATGTCATGCACCGACCCTGCATAATGAGCAGTGAATGGGGCCAACATTGAAATTTCTTCAATATGTGTCTGTCACTCCTAGAGGAAACATTAGTGACCTGGAATACTGCAGTTATCCCACTATCAAAAATTTTTATGATTTCATCCAACTGTTTGATGCGAAATTTATGAACATTGCACCACATATCCTTGTGGTGTTTCAACTGCAATATGCTAGACATGTAAAAGATGCATTGTCAATTAATAATAAATAAATTTATATAACTTGGAAAGTATAATATGAAAAAAATGCACCTACAATCACATTAATATAATATAAAATAACTGAATAAAATGGGTGAATTTGCTTGCCTTTCCATCTTTCAAACAATATTCTAAATCTATTTCCTTCTACATAACATCATAATCTCCATTACGACGAGCTTTTCTAACCAATTCAGACAATTCTTTCCATGATAACCTACCTCCATGATGTTATTTACATCTATAAATCCATACCTTCATCCAATCAAGATTGTTTGCAATGTATAAATGTAGTGTATCCCAATCTTGAGCAACTGACCGATCAAAAAATCACAATTCACCAATATTAAATATTAGTTATAACCATGGTAAATATTGATAAATTATAAAAGAATAAATATTAAATGAGTATGATCATATACAAAAAAAAACGAAAAAATATATTTATTAAAAAAATCCACAATTTAATTACCTCTCACTTTCTTCATTGTACCTTTCCCCAACAACTGCTCCCTTTCAAAAATTTTGATGGAGTTCACATCCCAAATGCAATCCACTGCATGCATAGCTCACGTTGCTAATTTAGGAAGATACTGACTAATATACACCATGGATTCATATACCATATATCCCTCCACCATAGAACCCTCACAACGTGCTCTTTGTCTAACCAAAGCCTTCAATGATTTCAAGTGCCTCTCCACCATCCACATTGACCTTGTGTGTACAGGTCCACACATTTCAATATCCTCAACTTGGTGTATGAGGTAGTGTTCTTGTGCATTGAAAAATGGTGGAGGTAGATACTTCTGCATTTTAGCCGAGGAATTTCTCTCTTCCAATACTTTATATCATCTTCATGGATTTCTTTCAATGACAACCATCTATAGATCATGACGCAAGAAAATAATATGTTTCAACAAAACATAATACATATTACATTACAAGTAAAACACATGTCATTAAGTATAACAGAAAAATGATTTTTTTTTTCATATATATTGCAACTACTTACCTCATGTATTTTCCAAGATCATATATAACTTGTTTGATGTTGTTGTCAAAGTCGTTTGGGAGAGATAGAGGTAGAACATACTGTAACAATAAAAATGAATCGTTACTTGTTCAAAACTAGACAAAAAAACAAAATCTCAAAAAATGTATACAACCAATATATAAATATGAATACTAAAATGATTAATTACCTTAATGAAGGTATGCCAATCATGTGTTTTTACCCCACCAAATTCACCTTCTTAGTTAAGATATTTTTTATGTTTGAACAAAAACCTATGGGAAATTTAATTTTTTGAATGACCTCTTTTACATCATTGCTTTGCTGCTCTTTTAATAACCATGGAAGGTTATTTTTGTCTCCATCGTTATTTGATCGGATCACACTTTTCATTGCATGATTGGATTCCCGAATGTCATTACAAATTTTGACAATTTTTTTATTATCCCTCCTGCCATCTATGATTCACCATAAAATTTTTGTCACATTCTTCCCAATATGCATTGTATCAAATAAATGAACTATTTTTAGGTCCTTATAGTAAGGCAACCTCATGAATTGAGTGGGATAACATTTCATTCCTCGTGGAAGCCCATTATTACTACCTTCACGACGATGACATTGATGAAGCATAAAAAAAATCAGAACATTATTTATCAAATGCGGTAAAATAAAATGAATAATTAAAATAAAATTTCAAAACATGATTCCATTTACAATACATAAACAAAATGCGTACCTCGAGGATTAATTCTATCATATGCCAACTTCCATAGGCAAGGTGTCATTCTTTGTGGTTTTAGTCTAGTCTCTTGTTTCCCATTGAAAATATATTTTTCAGTAGTACAATACTTATGGTTCTTAGAAAGGAAGTGTATATACTCATCAAACACCTCCTTTCCTAAACTTTTTGACCGATGAGATTTAATCTTACGACCACAAACTAGACATGCAAATTTACCCTTTGTTTGAAGACCTGCAACAGATGGATTAATGTGAATTATTAATATACGAAATGATTATTTAAACAACATGCATGATATATTAAAGTAATTATATACTATTCAAGCATGCAATATGGAATGTTACATACCACAAAAATGTGTTAGTCCTGGGGCATCATGAATTGTCAATAAAAGTATTCCACGACATTGAAATCTCTTCTACTCAGTTAGTTTACAGATGTTATACATAGTGATGCCCTCCCAGAACTTTAGTAGCTCGTTGATAAGAGGATCGATGTACACATTCATATATTTAACTTGGTACTTACCTAATTGTTTGAAATTACACAAAATTACTACCATGGTATGTATATATACTTAAATAAATAAATAAAAGATGTTATGCAATAAAAGAGAAAAATGAAAAATTTAAATTCAAAAAATTAATGTAAACAAATACCTGGAATAATCATTGTCAACATTATGTGTTCCCTATTTATTGACATCCAAGGAGGAATTTTATTGTTGATAACAAAAATAGGCCACACTAAGTAAACAGACCGAAGCTCTCCAAATGGATTAACACCGTCAATTGCCAATGAAAGCCTAACATTACGAGGTTCATCTGTAAATTCTGGCCATTTTGCAACAATTTTCTTAAATGCATAACCATTTGCAAGAATTCAAAGAATGCCATATTCAATTCTATTTCATGTATGGTAATCCATAAACCGTGCTATGCTTTGGCACCTGAACATTCATTGCAAACGTGGAATTATGGGAATATGTCGGAGAACGTTTCGAGGGACCATTTTTGTTACTTCATCGATTCAATATCCACTGATACCACATACCGGGCATTATGTTTTCGATGCATGTTGTCCATAATATATAATATGATCATCAGGACATGCATCTATACTTTGATGCTCCATTCCAATGTCTTTCATAATGGCATGTAAATCTCGATATGTGTGAGGTAAAATATTTGACGAGGGTAACATAAATTCACCTAACAATCTAAAACATAAAAAATAAATAGTTAATGTAAAGAATAATAATTGTAAATATTGAATTTTTATTTTACACATTAATTAACACTAAAAAAAATGGGGAAAAGTCAACCTTTATGTAGATGTGATGAAACATATTACTGTTGGCAAATGTCTAACAGGTAGCATATGCTTGTCATTGATGGCAAGTACAACAGTGAAGATGGCAGGATTAGAGTGTGCATGTGAAGACTCTGTAGAGGCGCAGAAGTCCAAGAATCCCTTGGGGATTCGGAAGTAAAAGCTCAGGAGGAACAACGTTGAGGAGAATGCACACAGAAAAGCTCAAGGTATAGGAGTTCGCAGAGGAGAAGCAAGACAAAGGTCGAGGCCTTTGAGAACTTGTAATTCTCCCAAGGTTGGGAGGAAAGTGTGCAAAGCTCAGGAGGGAGCACAGCCGCCGTCAGATCGGCTGAAGAAGAAGATCTAGAACGTTGGTTTCTATGTCCAGGAGGAGCTTAGGAGAAGCCTACAGAAGGGAGAGATCGACAGTCGTTGGATCTCATTCAGAAATCCCGTCAGCTGTCAGATCGGACAAGAGCTGCATGAGGTTTACCATCGGGAAAAGCCAAGGTGAAATCCCGAAAGGAGGGATGACTCATCGGGGTTTCACATATTGGGAATCCTGTGAGCCAATGCATTGTGGGATTGAAAATCTCAAAACCCCGACAAGTGGTAAGACTGCGGTCATGGGGATAACAGTCATATGGGCCAGGAGCCTAGCCAGGAGAGCTAGTGCGTAAAGAGCGCATCGGGATTCGAGGGATCACGAATCCTGAGGACATACATGTTTCGACATTGGAAAGTCTGAAACCCCGATGAGGAGGTTTGGCTGTGGTCATATAGGAGAATGTCACGTGGACCACGAGCTTAACCGGAGGGATAATTGAAGTTAGAGGCATCAGATCCAAGCGCAGGGTCCGACCACCGTTGGATTGAGGAAAACTTGCACGATCTTCAAAAGTGCAAGGAGTAGAGGGCTCACAAAAACTCGACATAATCTGAGCCGTCAAATCAATATCACATCTGAACCGTTGATCGGAGTTTCGAGGATCGCGTTTTGAAAATGTCAAAGAAACAATGCAATAGGAACCCCGATTTCTCGATATGCAAAATCCCGGCGTAATCAGAGCCGTCAAATCAAGATCACATCCAAACCGTTGATCAGAGTTTCGAGGATCGTGTTTTGGAAATGTCAAAGAAACAATGCAATAGGAATCCCGATTTCTCGATATGCAAAATTCCAGTGTAATCTGAGCCGTTAGATCAAGATGTGATCTAGACCGTCGACCCGACTCACGTCAGCGGACCATGTCAGCTAGGAACACGTGGCACAACCAGATAATGACAAGTGTCAGACTGATTCAACATTTCAGGCACATGTAAGTCATGAATCAGAGTGACACATGGCAGTATTCAACACGTGTCAATCCACGTATGACATCAGCAGATGGACACCTTGTCGGAGTTTCAGGGATCGAGAGTTGGACATGTCAAATATTATTGACATCAGGAATCCTGATATCACGATATGTGAAATCATGATGCAATCTGAGCTGTCAGATCAAGCCTTGATCTGGACCGTTGATGGAGAGCCATTGGGGATCGAGAGTTGGACATGTAAAAAAATTATTGACATCAAGAATCCTGATATCGCGATAGGTGAAATCGCGATGTAATCTTAACCATCAGATCAAGTGTTGATCGGAGGGCTACTGATGCACGACACAGTGAAACTTCCAGAAACCATTGATGGCGTCTACTAGAGAATTCGAAGACACCCCTGTGTGATCACTAGAGGAGATGAAGAGTCTCCAAGCTTCGTCCAAGTGAAGGAAGACTATTCTTAGAAGGGATTGACAGATGGATGAGCGTGGAAACCTGTAACTAAAACAGAGAAGGTGAGCTCAACTGTCACAAAGTAGACGAAGAGTCTCAACTGCCAGAGAAGCTGAAGAGTCACGATGATGATCAGACAGAACACTCGAGAGGTGGAGGATAACGGCGCGGAGTCAGCATGCAGAGGATTGCAAACATTGCATGCACAAGGTGCACAGAAGCTATAAATACACAGTACAAAGAAGAGAAGGGGGTTGTTGCGGTTGTTGTTGGAGTTTGCTATGGTTGTTATTGGAAAAGGTGATTCATGTGTGAAGAAGGAGGAGAGTGCAGCAACTAAATAGCACAGAAGAGGAATGGTGCAGTGAATGGACATGGAGCACAGAGCATAAAAAGTGGAAGAGCAGACAACGCAAGTGATGTGTGCAGAAAGGAAATGAGGCAGACAGGGCAACGAAATGCAGCAGAACAGTGATGAGTCTGGTAAGCCATTTTTGAACATTATATCACTGTAATAAGTTTCAGTAGCAAAGATTTATATTTCAGGGTGGTTGGGAGGAGCTAGGGAGGACTGGTGTCCTCAAAGGTTCA